>JAJHUR010087120.1:0-29329 GCA_027495735.1 Lutjanus campechanus | reverse complement strand
GATGTTTCAACATGTAGTGACGGCTGAAGTTCACCCGGTTTGTGTTTGACTGACTGCAGCCATCCTCCTTCAGCATCGCTCATCAGTGATGTGTTTCAGCCCAAAGGACTCTCACCGGTCAGATGCTTTTTGTTTGTCACATTATTTTCTCTCGGTAAGCCTCGGGCGCCGCTGTGCCGTGAAAAGCCCGGCGGGCGGCAGCTGTTGTGGAGATACCAGCCAACAGCAACAATCCTTCACCTGAGTGAAGAATTTACTGTCTCATCAAAAACATAAAGAAAACACTGAATGTATTCAGAATGTTGAGCACAATCTGACCGAAAGTCAAATAATCTTCTGCGTGTTATTTTGTAGAAGTACATCTCTTTTAGCCAAAAAAAACAAGAATTTCCTGCAAACACTTTGTTTGATTTGTGATTCATGTGAAATAACTCTATTTGATGTTTTATAGATGAGTCAAGGAGTTCCAGCTAAAATGTTCTCCATCATACAGACAAAGAATTAAGCTTTTAAAAAAGGCAGCTCTTTGTGGCTACATCTATTTGTTGGCCTTGAGAGAGGTATAAGGTATGTAGGAAGGCATCTTTATATAAAGTTTGTGATGTAGTTCATTCTCACATCCATAAATCAATAAACCAGCAGTGTGGGAGTTTTAATTCTATTTATTTTGTGCTGACCTGATGCATCCTGGGGGCAAAACACGTGCAGCCATCTCAAATCCTCTGTGAATAATGTTTGTGAGGAGCATTTTTCAGATTTTACAAACCGTGTGCTCGGTTTACTCATTGCAGGTATTTTATGCAGCCTGTGAAAACAGTTGTCTCATGTCATTTGTGGCTCTGCAGGGTATGAAGGCCCATTTCTGCTGGTGCGATGACATAAAAAAGGATCCTGTATGTCAGCGATCATCAACTACAGGCCCACCAAAGCTTCCCATCTATATATTTCTATCTCGAAACAATGCTCTATGTAGCTACTGCTAATGCAAACTTAACTTTTATTGCTGCAGCGTCACTTTAAAAGCATTCAATAGGCGAACCATATATAGGCTTTTATTTTGAAGTAGCTGCAACGACTGCAAAGCATCTTTTTTAGAGAGCTTTAAAACTCCATGAGACCATGATTGTTCATCAAAGGTGCGCCTACAAAACAAGAAAAAAGTCGTTTTCAGTATTTGTTTACGGTGCATCAGTTTGGAATATTACAGGCAGTAATAATAAGAAGGAGCAGCCACAGTGAGCTGTTAGATGAGGAGCTGCAGGCGACGGGCTGTCCGCCCCACACGCACTGTGGACAAAACTTCTCCGGCAACCACCTGCTTTCACTGCACTGCAAGACAAAAAATAAACTACCTCAATAACATATCAGTTGGTAAAAGCTTTTCAAAACTTCATTGAGTTTTCTCAACTTTTTTGTTTTTTTTACAGTGTATCTTTTTAGTTGTCTTTTATTTCTTGGACACATGGGGTTGATGACATTAATTTCCCACCTCTGAAAAATATTGCCAATTATGATTTATTTGTCTCTTTCCTTGTGACGGTGTGATATTTTATACATAATTTTAAGTAAATATAATACATTTACATAATTACCTGGATTGAAATATGTGCTTTTACAAAGTCAGATTTTTTTCCAGAGCATTCTGGCTGTTACCCTGGAGACACTTGTCATACACTCAGGTATTCACATTTCTCATTTTACTTTAATTTACACCAGCCAGTTTTGTTTCGCCGTTGTTACTGTATTTTTGGTGTCTTATAAACCTCTGTGGGCCGTGCACGCTGTGAGCCTCACGTGAAAATAAACAATCAATCAGTCTCCACAGCTGCCAGCCTGTTTTCGAGGAGTGAACCTGTGGGTGAACAGGAGGCTCCTAAACCAAATGTGCACATTTAAAAAACATCCCTGATAGAAACAGACATTCAGTATGTACAAGCAGCTCCTAATGCGACAGGCATTACGGAGCAAAGAGTGAGGTAATGTGGCGTGCCGGATCCTCCTCGTCTCAAACAGGGCCAGGCAAGGCCTCCTGGGACGGGGGCTCGGTCCCTGGCAATAAAAGGGTAATTAGCTCCCTCCCTTCCTCCCCCCTCTCATCACGGAGCCTCACCCCGAGAGTCTGCCTCGCGTCTAATACCATCATTTCCCCCGATGGATGTCGGAGCGCAATGAGAGCCTGTCAGGGGACGCTGCAGTATTCATGATGGAAATTACTGATGTTCACAGTAATGATGTGAAAAAGATATACCCCGGACCTCTCAATACACTGCTCATTCATTTGGATGTGTCAATCACGCGACGCCTCGCCTGGCGATGATGGCTCTTCACAACAGAGATTTTAGAAAGATTGCTCAATAAAAAGTACAATTTCCTTCCTCTCATGTAAAACACAAGTTGTTTAGTTTAATGAAAGGTTTGATCAGGATGAACTGAGCTGCATTTGAAGCCTGATTACATCCACTCACAAACATTTTCAGGCCCCGAGATAACAAACCTGCCAGGGAAAGAGGACCAATCAGATGCTTCGTTTCATCTCCTGTTTCTGTTGAACGTTGCAGTTGAACTCAAACCCTTCAGGACGAGAAGCTGACTGAAACATCCAATCAGGGCAACACTTCATTTAGCCTTTAACATATTAAAATGTAACAATGAGATATATTAAAAAAGAAAAGCAAGCGCACATCTCCATCACCACATTCTTTAAGATGTCCTTAAATTTATCAGTGGATACAACTTGTTCCATGCTCATGATGCATAGCAGGAAAAGGCCGTTTTCCCTGCATCAGTCAAAAAGTAACCACCTGAAGTTACCAGAGCTAACACAGAGGAGGGTACAGAGGTTGGCTATTGTTATTGCCTTGTAGATGAAATTGTACCAGTGCTGTTGTCTGCAAGTGGCCAATTATGCCCAACCCACCAAATCATAAAGAAAGCAGTAGTGTTGAATGAGAGACTTTGCATTTGTAATAAAACATAAAGGTGCACGCTTCACTGAATTGTGGCTATATAAGAAGGAGGAGGTGGCATGCATATACAAAATGTCACCGTAATCAATCACAGACAGAAGAGCGGCTTCTACAAGTTTTTTTTTTTCTTAGCACTGGAAGTCAGGCAAGATTTATTCGCAAAATATAAGCCAATCTTCACTTCCTAACTAGAGTTACGATATGTACATTAAACAAAAGTTTGTCATCTATCCATATACCCAAGTCTGTGTACGAGGAAACATTTTCAATGGATTAATGCTAAAATCATCAGGCAACTGTAAGTGGAGCATTTAAGTCTAATTCTAAACTCAGCAGAGTAGTTTGTAATGACCGACATGCAGCCTGAAGCTCTTGCAGGAAGCCTGAGTGTAAATCACTGTATCATCAGCATACAAATGTAATTTTGCTTGAATGTCTTTATCAGATCTATTATATTGTGTTAAGGTGCCTGATGTCAGATCCAAGAATGCAGACGGGGCGAAGCTGTTCAAAAGTAAAAAGTGGAGCACAAAAAAACACTAAAATCTATAAAACAAATGCAAAGTACAAAATGATGCATAAATCCAGTACAGATCTTAAAGTGAAGGATAATGTTGTCAAGTTCTACCAAACACACGATACTGGACATCAAAATAAAACAACTACATCTACAGAATATATGGACAGAAAGGAGGAACTTTGATTGTAGAGAGTTGTGTAACAAGTATTTTCATTAATGTTGTTGTCAATAATGAATTTGTTTTAATGTATCAAAGTCTGTTGTTATCGTGTTCATTTAGCACATATGATTTAGCATTAGCATCAGCTAAATTACTGTCTTCTGTTGGCGTTCAGTGGTGCAGCAAGATAAAAATGTGCTGTACAGTTGTTCAGTAGTAACATTATACAAAAGAAAAAGGTTATTCTCATGTAAATGTCAATGTGTAGACTATATTCATCATTTGGCAAATATGAGCTCAGTATTTGTGATTACACAGTGAGTGAGAGGATGCTACATTGTCTGTATGTAGAGAGACACAAAGGGATATTGAAAGTGGAGTGATGAAAGAGAAACAAAGACACATGCTGTTGAAACTGTTTTAATAAAAACAGGATTATCCGGGAGGATCTGTGAACAGCTGACGCGTTTCTCTGCCTCATCATCTCAACCCGCTTCTTAGGAAAACGCTCGTCTGGACAGAGATTGTTGTGGTTTTAAAAACACTGTCCTGTCTGCAAATGTCCCTGTTCAATAAAGGCAAAAAGCCTGAAAATATAATTTAAATAAAATCAAGGTTAACTGTTAATAAATGCACAATAAAGGGTTAATTAATCTAAATAATAATTGTTCACACATTAGGTCAGGTAATATTAACTTTTAGTAAGTGCATAGCTAACTGCTAATAAATGTGTAATTACGTAAACATTAATCTTACTAAAGCCACAACAAAAGCTTAGAAAAGATTTAACAAAGGCTTTGTTAATGTTCTTAAGCAGTCTATAAACTGCTAACAAGTTTCTTATAAATGTTTAATAGACTATTAACAGTAATAAAAGTAAACTTTTTATCTATTAGCATGGAGATATAAGAGATATCTTTGTATCAAAACAGAAGCTTCGCCAACATATTGGACAGGACAAGACTGAGCAAGTACATGTTAACAGAGGAACTGAAATTCTCCTTTTTATCTGCTTCTTACTCCACATAGATCTCAACATTTTGTCACTTCGAGCTTAAAAACTTTCTGATGAGCAACTTCCCCATAAAAGTAAGAAAAAATGCACAACATGACAAAAAAAAGGAGAAAAGAGGCTGTGACAGGATTTCAACACATCCTGCCTGCCATGATAAATCCAAGTTTATTTTAAGGGTCATATTTCCTCACCACACACTTTGTTTCAAAAACGGACTCATTTTAATCTGAGTGAACATCACCTCGCTTAAAGTGGCAAAGCACATTTGTCTCTACTTGATATGTCATTAAAATTAGGCATTTTAAATGAGCTTTTTTTAAAAGTTTAATAAATTCTTGAGCATATTTCGATATAAAAAATAGCTAAATTAGATGGTGCTCTGAGGCTCACTAACAGGCCTCAGCCCAGTGGTTGAGAATATCTGATGTAGATCATGAACCTTTGAACATAACAGGACTCACTGAAATCAGCTGAGAAATAAACATTTTAGTGCTTTTTGTCACATATTAGTGGGATCCTCCACGTCCAGTCCACAGCCTACAATCGCCAATGAGAGTCAGAGAGAAGGAAAGTTCCTGTCTCTCTTCTCTTGTGTAAAGACGGAGCCAATCAGAACAGATTGTGCTGATGACTGTTGCATCTTATAGCCAATGAAATCCTGAAAATAGCAGTATATAGTTTTTATATAAATACAATACAGTCGTTGTGAGTTGCTCTTTATATAAGCTGCTTTTCCACCAGAGCACTTGTTTTGACACCTTGATACACAAACTTTAGTTTCAAGATGTGAAAACTGAACTATAAAGGCACTGTAGTGTATTTATTCTTCAGTAATCCTGAAGCAGAGTTTCTCAGGGTCTTCAAATGGTCTTTCTGGGTGAACACCTCATCATACCCTCATGAAAACATGTGTAAATGTTCTTTTATCTCTGGTATTGTTAATATGTGGACTTTGGACTAGATAAGGCATAATCCCCATTGTGTTTTCCAACTAACATCACAGTTAGCCAAAAACTATTCAGGCAGATCTAAAAACCTTCTACTTCAGTGGGTTCAGACTTCTATTAGTCATTGTGGTACCACTTAACAATTATTCTGTCATTTGGGGAAAAATCTTAGGAGTGTTACCTTTGAAAACAGACCAACACTTTGAAAGTACTCCAGATGGTTCAAGAACAGTTTTGAATTTACTTTGGTTTAAGCTGGTATAGGTGTTTTGGTCCAATGGGAATATTTTACTTTGCCTCTGGTGTTTTGCATCCATCTAGTTTTCATGGTAAATGTCCATTAGATACTTTATGAGTGTATCAGGGCCTTTCCAGTAACTTAGACTATTCAGTGATCTTACTGCACATCTGCAGAAATTATTCAGAGAGACAGTAGCCAACAAATGGCTCAGTGAGGTGCAAAGCTGCCCCTGCGATGCTGAAAGAAGGAGGAAGAGGGAGGATAGTAAAAAAAACAATACCCACCCCAGCCATAGCCTGTTCATGCTGCTGCCATCTGGCAAGAGATACAGAAGTATCCACTGCTGTACCACCATACTGAGGAGCAGATTCTTTCCTGAGGCTGTGACACTCATCAACTGCACTCCACTATGAATCAAAGTTTTGGCTTATTACTTATTCAAAGATTGAAAAAGGGCGGAGAAAAGGGGACGTAGAGGGCCCCATGCCTGTGTTTGCAAAAGACCCCAAAATGACTAAATCAGCCCCTGGACAAGGGGCGATTAGTTCAGCACTTAGCACCTGAAGCACCTCCTGAGCGCACTTCTCAACAGCATTGACACTATCAATGAAGCTTCTTCATCGCTGGGTACTTTACGAAAGAAGGAGTGCGCCCATTCATGTATACAGCTCCTAGAGATCTTTAAAAAAGACAGACATTCTGTTCAGCATGACAGCT
This sequence comes from Lutjanus campechanus, assembly GCA_027495735.1. NCBI lineage: Eukaryota > Metazoa > Chordata > Actinopteri > Lutjaniformes > Lutjanidae > Lutjanus > Lutjanus campechanus. Next base: position 22,763 of record JAJHUR010087120.1, on the reverse strand, counting down.
AACCGTTAGCATACTAACTATGGATGTAATATAGAGCTTAACGTATTAAAGAGTCTGAATTAGCCTATACATCCATGATACTGACAGGCTCTGCGTTGTGATGAGACACAGAATGACTTAAGACATCGGTCTGTTATTCGTACTGCGTTCGATGAGACAAGGCTCCCCAGAAAATACTGTTATGAATAACTTTATGAACAGTGATATAAAACACATGTATTTTGTTGACCAACCTGAGCAACTTGCTGATGTTTAAACACAACAGGAGTCAACAGTCAGATGAAGGTGGAGCAGTGTAATATGTTATGATACTGAGCATAGTTTGAATCTTTTTTTTTTAGCAACTACAGCTGCCCGAGAACTCTGACTTTAATAATGAACTCTGAGAGCAATTCAACTATTGCTCAGTTTTTAATTGGACAGAAACCAAAAAGTACGACTCTGGGTCACTATTCTTGGTACAGTAGCTGTAGAAGTTTTTAAAACTTGTGACTTCTTGCAGTAACTCCACACACTCTGCTGCTGTCTGCAGTTATGTTGCTGGCAGAGCACGAGGCTGCTGCCGCCGCTGAAGCCCTCTGTGATATTTGTATCATCTCCGGACGCCTCGACACAGACACGAAATAATTACATCAAAGGGGTTGTCGGCTGTATAAATGGTGTTATAACTCAAATCTAAGAGATACCAGATGTATTATTATTTTTTGTTGCACTACACTGTAGCCTGAAACAGAGGCAACAGAGTTACAGAAGGGTGGGTGATGCAATTTGGGGGATTTTATCTGGGCATGAGCAGACAAGACGGAGGAAAACAAGATAAATCAGAGGAAGGAAAATGAATTAGAGAGAGAGAGGGAGGGTGTTTTTATCTGGAGGCAGCACGCTCACATCTCACACTCCATCTCAGACTCAATCTACACCCAACACGTTGCTACCCCGAAATGACACACACACACACACACACACACATGCACTGCAAAAATTCTTGATTATAACCAGGGTGGAAGGTTTTCCTGCACTTTAAATGATATTATTTCTTGGGAATATACTAATCTTTTCCCCTGAACACTGGGATTTCTTGCCTTAAATGAGAACTGAGTATAGTAGCTGTTACAGTTCTGTGACAGCATTATTGAGTTTTATTCAAGCATCTTTGTCTCAATTCACATGATAGTATTCAGCGTGCCAACTGGCACACATGTACTAAAAATTACTGGGTCCCAGCAGGTATTTTTCATGGAACAGAAAAGAGATTTTGGCAAAAAAAAAAAAAAAAAGACTGGGAAACACAACAATCTTATTTCTCAGTACTTAACCACAATCCCAACCAGTGTTCAGGAGGGTTTTCAAATACAAATTACCTGCTATTGCAAACTATTTACAATCTGTAGCAGGAATGTGGTAAAATTACAACACTAAGTTTAAATAAAAATGAAAGAATACCAAATGAAAGATGTTAATGTGGTGTTTTAATTTGTTCTTTTATCTGTCATTTAGTCAGAGCTGCCTAATTAAGATAACAATCTCTACCTGGCTAAGACAGGTGACTATACTCAAAATTACATCTTAAGAACCGCTGTTTAAAAACATAAAATAAACCAGAGGAGTTCACTCAGTATAGTGCAGCTCTCAACCAGGTGTGGGTGGAGAACAGGAAGTGTGTCCATTTAGTGACAGCCCTGCTACAGTGATACACATACATACATACATACATACATACATACACATGACACATAATGACACCCGTCAAACATTCATAAAGGCTCCTTCATGTTCATGACATGTCATGTGTCATGTATTGTTATGCTCACCCCTGCAAATAGCCTCAAGTGTTTTACCAAAGTCTAAGCATCTTACGGTCGCCAAAATCAAACAATTTCAAAGGATGTCCAACTTTAAAAACTCATCACACAGCCAAAACCCTCTAAAAACTCTCTGGTAGCTGAGATCAAAAATTCTTGCAAAATACTGAGGGGGTAAAGTTCTCAAGTGAGTTTCATCATCCCTCTTATATCTTATCTTACTCAGACACCAAGGACACAAGAAATCATTCTGTTAGTGCAGAGTTCCCTCAGTTTTAGTAAGAAAAGGGTAAAAAACATCCACATGAGAACGTTTTTATTGCAGTGTTTTAGCGAGACTTTGGGTTTTAAGACTCAGTAAGAGACCGACTGGTAAGAATTGAGATTTTTCTACAGTGTATCTGGTGTGTGTACGTGTACAAGTGGAGATTTGACCCTCATACATATACATGCGTTTGTAGGTAGTATGAAACACAATGCATACAAGTAATGAACACACACACACACACTGAGTACATACAAACATATGCATGATGGGGCATTAGCATGCAGTTTGCAGCATCGCGCCCACAGAGCCACTCAGACGTGTCAATCTCCCCTCCGAGCTTTTCAAGCCGCTTCAATTTCGTCTGATCTCAAAGATTTATGAATTTGGAAGTCAGCAGATAACACATCCCCTCATATCACCGTTAAGCCTGTCACAGCGCTGCGTCGGAGGGGTTGGGGGGGGTGTTTTCCTCCCTTCATGAGCATGGATAAGCACGGCGGCTGGAGGATTGGGGGGGGCTGTCAGCCAATCAGACGCTGTTGTTGCCACTGACTCTCTGGCTCAAGGCCGCAGATTCTTTCAGCTTCTCAACAGCCTTTTCCCCAAAGTGTCCACCTGACACTGAAAGGAAAAAAAAAATTCAGATGTCTGAAATGATGTGAGCTCGTGGATTGAAGCGAAAGTGAAAAACATAAATTTTATGGTTTAAATAAAAGCAATCCAATCTGGCCACGTTGACATTTTGCCGGGCGGCTCGGGAAAGGACAAACAGAGATCGGAGGCTGTTATCAGATCCACAGAGGGAACTTTACAGAGACAGTTCAGGAGGATTCAACATTTGAATTTCAGTGGACACACAAACACACGCTCACACACATATTTATTTATTCCACTTTACCGATTTCTGCAGAGATGGCCAAAGGCATAACCCCAGTATACTCCCAGTAAGGGCCCCACTGACACCAGTATGGCCCCTGAAGCAGCATGAAAATAAAAACACAACCTTGAAAATCCTTTTCAGCTTTATTCAAACATGGTGTTGATGTACACGGAAAAGAATAAATGAATAATGCATCTGCATGCAAATGTATTTAGTGTTGACACGTTATTAGTCTTAGTTTCCTACTGCCAAGTAAAACAGTGAAGTACCTTTAAGCTCCATTATGTTGAAACTGAAATAACCCGGTGCACAGAGTGGAGGAGAGGTGCAGGCCTGTGGGAGGTTCGCTCAAATGAAGCAGCAGCACAAAGCAGGTTGTTTGGTATTTTGGGGGGAAAATGGATCTTAAATGGATCTTGCGCTGACAAAAGATGTCACAAGGGGCTTTTTCGTTGTCACTTTTGGGTGCACCGAGTCAAACTGTGCTGCACTGATTTGCATTTCCATTACATTACACTTTTGAGCTGTGCCGAGCCAAACCCAAGACGGACCATGTCTGGATTAGGGCCCAAGCAGGCTGCAGTGACGTCTGATGGATTCCTCAATTTTTCTTGCTTGCAGCAAACAAATGTCATATTTCTATTGTGTTTTCTACACTGTTTTTCAGTGTTTGAGGTTCGACTGGCACTCTTTTAATTGCGTCATCTTGTTACGCATTCTTCTTCTGCAATTCCATAATGTTTTTTCAACTGGAGAATTGGTGCCCCCTACTGCTTATCTCAATGAACATACTTCTAATTATCGCATGACGACACTGCACAAAGCATTCACTTTTCTTCTGCAAATTCATTTAAAATTTGAGATGTATGTGGATGGAAACCTGGCTGATGTGTTTGCACATGATAGAAAAGATTTGATCTGCTGTGAGTCTGCATCACAAGGAATCTAATAATGGACTAATATGATAATAAACAGATAAGTAAATCCTCTTTCCCACCACAAACATTAAATAGGTTTAAACTTTTTTCTTTTCAATTAATGTTTTTTATAATGCCTGGTTTTAGGGGAGACTGCAGCTCCCGCAGGACTCTAAAATGACTTATAAAATGACCTTGATGTGTAAAATTGATTAAAGGCCCTTTTAAATGAAATTTAAAACCCAATGAAGATGTTATCCTGAATCCACTGTAACCAAAATAAACTGTGGACACCAATTTGAAAGCTTTTTCTGAGTTTGAGCTTTTCTTATTGTGTAATTTATCTAAACTGAACAGGATTGTTTTGAAAGGTTTATATTGTAATTCTGGTCTCTTTTGTTATTGTTACATTTATTTATTTATTGCTTTCTTTCTTCTCTGTGTTTTATTTCACAGCTTGATTTTATTTTGTTTTTTAAATATCATCATTTGTGATGGAGACAATAGAAAAATAAAAAGTTGAAAGTTGTTTTCTATTCTTTGTATCCCTCTGAGACAGGTCGACTTAACTCACATTTATTTCCAGAGACAGAGACAAAGCTCTGTTAGTCAGTCAGCAGCTCCGTCCTGACAGCTGTGAGTCCTTCACCTGCTGCAGTTCTCAAACTGTCCACATCAACTTTTCTCTCAGGAGGTGACAGTTCAGCTCTTTCTCAAGGACCTTCAGCTCAGCGCTGAGTCTCCAGCTGAAAATCCAGCTGTTGGTGTCCCGTCGGCGGTCTCTAAGTCTGATCTGGCGCTGCTGTTTTATTACAGCAGGAAGAAACACTCCAACAGGATCAGAAGGTTTCATGGTTTCCATCTGCTCTGCAGCCCAACAGGGCCTCAGTAAATCAGCTCAAAGCAGCCTGGACTCCTCTCAGCACTCACAAAGATGAAATATGGTACAACAACAAAAAGTAGTTACCTGCAGGAGTTTTTTCCTTCTTGGTCAGATTTCAGTTTCAGGACTTCAACACATTTACTTTCACTCCTACCACAGTCATATTTTTTGTAAAATTTCATCTTTCACCGGATGACAACTCGGAAAATGTAGTTTCTATCAAGCTCAAATAAATAACAGACGTATATTCCACAAGTTCAAAATGAAAAGCGTGAGCAGCTGTGAGAACTTTGTAGCTCATCTGCAGCACAGTGGGGAACTGCTGTTGTGAATTAATATTGTTAGATTCTGATTACATGAAACAAACTGACAGCAAAATTCATTTGCAAGCCTTCATGGTAATTTGAAGGTGAGCGCAAGACTATCACCACACTGTCATAACCTTGTGATTTAACGTTGCATTAACATACAGGACTCTTTATGAATTATGTCATCTTTAATGCAAAGTTGACGATGCTTGAGATGTCTTTGTTATGACAACTTATTACTAAGGGATATGAGCATTTGTTGATGGTCTCCGGGCCCGTTGCTCTTTAATCCAAACCCCACATTTCTTTATCAAATGCTTAAGAGTGTATTTCTGTAATAGGTGGTGTGTGTTTCAGCCAGAAAACCACCTATGTTCATTTTTAAAGCAGCATTTGAAGGAGCTATGAGCGCAATTGTTACCATAGCAAAGGTGTCTGTGTTCGGTTTTCACACTGAGACCATTTTAAGTCTGCATGAATATTTTCCCTGACCTCAGGTAAAGTGGGACCATTTGGACTTTTCATAAAAACGTCATTAAATGTTATAAGGGCAGTGTGACGACAGAGTACACTATCCAGGTGGTTTAGCCTACAGGGCTAGGTGATGGACAAATAGCAGTTAGCTAGTTTATTTGTTGCTAGAGTTGGCTAATTGCTGTCTGCTGTTACCTGTAGCTGGTGTTAGCATGGTTAGTCATGGTGCTAGCTACTACTACTACTTAGCTGACCAAGGGAAAACCACCTCAGTACTGTATTCCCTGTGGTCCCCTGGCCGGGATCTCCAGTCCTGCCAGAGCATAGACAGCCTATCAGTGGAGTGTTGCATTATGGGGGTCACCATCTTGTTTTTTTTTTATTAGAGCATGCTCAGTACCAATGAGAGTGTGGAGCTGGTGGGTGACATACTGCGACTGGGCCGCTACTTGGTTTTGGTTCATCAATTCAGCAAGAAATAATCATGGCCTGTTAGACGTCGATCCTTCTTTGATTATAACTAAAACAGTCACTAAAAATATGTTTATGATACCATTTTAAGTGAGAAATGGAGAAAGTAGAAAACAGTTTCACAGTTTGAGCTGAGTTTCAGGAGGCTCCATCGGAAACAACGGCAGCTGCCTGGTGTTGCCTAGAAGGCCCACGAAAGTGAGTATTTTAGCTGAAACCATGATCTTTCCCTCTTTTTACCCTAAACCTACCCAGATCTTAACCACAGCACTGTTACATCATAAAACATCATTAGTTTGAACAACAAGCACAATGAAGAAACAACGCCTATGCAAATCAGCGCAGTACGGTTTGTCTCAGCGTGGCCAAAACCCCGGTGGAAAAGGCCATAAACTCATCAGGAAACTGTTTACTGAGATAAATCAAATGAGAAGTAGCCTCATTTTCATATAGGACTCCATACAAGTGGACTTCGTAGTCAGTGGAGTCGCCCCCTGCTGGCCATTAGAACAATGTGTTTAATTCAGACTGTGATTCATTAAGGTTTTTTTTAAAAAAAACAAAAAAGAAAAACAGACTGCAATGAGAAGATGTTAAAATATGTTTTTAAAAAGTTTTAAGAGACAGAAATATCTGCTGCCATACCATCAGACTTCAGAGCAGCTTCTACCCTCAGGCTCTGAGACTGTTTAATTCATCCTCAGCACTCTTCAATTTAATAGTTGGCCTTATTTTTATTACCATAACTCATTATTTATTCAACCAATCTACTGTATATACTTTTTGAATATAATGTTGTTTTTGAGAGTAGCAGAAAGGGAATTACATCTTAAACTTGTTATACGACAGACACCTCTGTATGTACTTATTCAATGTGATAATTGATCAAAATCAACATCAAACTATCCAACATATCAGTCAGAGATGATTCAGACTTCATACCTCCCACATAGCAGAGAGCTCCACTGTACTTTTCCACGTCTCCACCAAAGCCCATGATGCACTGCTGTGAGACTACAACCCCTTCACCCGATCAAAAAAACACAGAAAGCTCAAGGTTTCCCCTTCGTTGTTGACACACTCGATATAACAAACAGCCGTCTGATAGCGAAGGAGAAGTGTGAGGAGGATCGGAGCGAAGTGAAGAAAACAGAGACTGTCAGAGCCTCTGAGCTGTGTGCAGGTAACACCAAGCGCGAGCGTGCGTCGCGGCGGAGTTTACCCTCGCTGCTCTGACTGATGTTTCAACAGAAAGACGCTCCGCTCTACAATGGCTGTTGACAAAGCAGCTGTTTGACCGGCCTCTGTTTTGACAGCACTCACTGCTTTCAAAGAACGGCGGTTTTTCTTTTTTCCTCTTTTTGTGGTGAGGTAGATCTGTTTCTGCAGTGTCCTTCACCGCGTCTCCATTTCCCCTCAGGTTTCCTTTGATTCCTGCGGCAGCGAGTGTTCGGATTACAGCTCCTCGACACGTCCATCGCCCTGAGCGAGCGTCCTGTTGTCTACTGTACCTGTGAAACTGTGAGAAACAGGCAGGTCCGGTCGGACCGCAGCATTAAATATATATAACCAGAGAGGTTCAAGGGGAGTTCAGGCCAAGACAGGACTGTTCAAACACTTCCACATTGAAAAATATATGATTGTTTACCTCAAGAAAAGTTATTACTGCCCATTTTATGGCCCGGAGTTAAAAAGGTCGCTGAGTTATCACAACATGCTTTTTGCCTCCATTTCTTCAGGGAGACTCTTTGTCAGAGCAGTTTCACTCTGTTAGCTGACCAGAAACCACAGGCGGATACCTGCTGCTTTAACAAGCACAATCTAATCTGACAACGGACAATGCTGAAAATAACCAGATTTTTCTTATCAAAAAATCCCCCCAAAAAAGCACAGAAACAAAGAACAAATAAAAAATGAATAAAGCGTGTAGCAGAAGCCTGATACTTTATTCCTCTGTGCCATATGCCTCCTAGTTGTAATTCTGAGATGGATCTGAATTTTGAAACATTTAATACTGACTATACAGACATCAGTTCACCTCCTTCAAAAGAAGCTATAAGGTGGCTGGTAGCTCAGTTGGTAGAGCGTTCACCCCATGTACCGAGGCTGTGAGTCCTCTGCAGCAGCCCTGGGTTTGACCTTTCACCTTTTGCCTGTCCTCACGTCAGCTGTCCTGCCCCATAAAAGCGCCTGATTTTTTTCATTATTTGCCTGAAATAAGGTCTGTGGTTAACGCTGGCTTAAGAGATTTTCATGTTTTGTTGTATGACATAAAATACATCAGTAAAACAAATTCATGAATTTTGTTTTTTTTTACCTGATTTTAAAAAGGTGGTTGCTAATGAGTGGCTAAATAAGACTTCAGAGGTTGATGTGAACATTAAAAATCATCATGCTGGACACATCACGTAGTGGGAGTAATGAAGATCTGGGCAAGATGCGGCATAGGGGCTGGATGCGGCCCTCTGCAGGGCTTCATGAGGTCCCAAAGGCCATCATGGAAAGACAGTCCGTAGCATTTTGCTTACCATTAAAATGTTATCAGACCTTTATTTTGAAAGGGGCCAGTGCTGTGTTCATTGGTAAGGCAAGGCAATTTTATTTGTATAGCACCATTCATACAAAAGGTAATTCAAGGTGCTTTACAAGAACTTAGAAATACATTTAAATAAAACATAAAAGGAACATTAAAATAACCAATGATGATGAACTGAATCTTCTATATCAAACTATAACCTTATTCACTCAATGCTGCACATCCATGTTGTTTATGTTCTTCTTCTACTTTTGTTGCTACTGTAAAACACCAATATTAGCCCACAGTAGAAGTGCCCTATGTAGAACATTTCTGACTATTCCATTATTAGAGATTTGGCCATTATTAAGACTTTATATCATTTGTGTCTGACCCACAGCAGCCTGATCAATTTCTCATGTGGCCCCCCATGAAAAATAATAGCCCACTCCGGGGGTAATGTATAATTAGGCGGTGTAGTTCATTTATAGCTTAATATTAACTTTTTAAGTCTGGCTATTGCATTTACGCTTCAAAAATCTAGTTTACTTGCTTAGTTTCGCCCATTTCCTGGATGTCTCTCATTATGTTATCTCATTATTATTTTATTGATCCCATAGAAACTTAAAAAGTGAGCCTAGATAGTCTAATATTACTGTTTGATATAACAGCTGACTACACCAGATACACAAAAAAGTCTGGCCAAAGGCATTTAATAGATTCTGACTGTGGAGGTGTGTGTGTATCTGTGACTGTTCAGAAGCCAAATCACACACATTTAGGCTGTTCTATGTGATCTCCTTTTGATAACTAATGTAACAACTGATGTGATATTTTTCACTTCTGTTCATTGAGCTTCCAGTGAATCTGTTTGGAGGAACTCTGGGAGGCCCGCCTCTGTTTAACACTGATCCAAAATTCAAAGGAAGAATCATGTTAACATCCAGGCTGGCCTACAGAAATACGCCAACCCTGCGAAACTCTATGAGAGACACTCCCAAGTTCTTCCCAGTCTGTTGACATTAAGTCAATGTAGCACTGGTCAAGTGTTCAACACAGCTGTGCTAATATAGCAAACTGATTTGACACAGAGAGAGACGGGGCAGTGTGTGTTCAGTCACTCAAGGAAGTTGCAATGTTGGATTGCAACAATTACGGAAATTCAACAAATCTCTGTGTATGTTTTTTCCAAACAGCACAACTTTTTTTTGAAAGAAACACAAGGTTTGTCATTGTTATTGACATTTTTTCAGTCCTCTGTGAACTTTCATATTTTCCGGAAAAGCTTTTGCTTCTTTTGTGGAACAACCCTCAGGTGCCTGATTTTTAATGATTTATTTTAAAAAAATAAACAATTTTCACTTCTTCTCACAATCATTGCTAAAAATACTGCAATATTTTTTAAAAAGCTGCTATGAAATTAGGCAGAAAGCCTGTGAAATCCTGAGGGGACCCGTGTATATTTGTTCACTATTGACACGTGGTGCATTCACTATTGTAAAGTGGTCTGGTGATAAATATTTTAGTATAGTGGACATCGTAAAAGACATAGAGAGCCTGAGAGGAGAGAGTCCATAATAAATAAATATATACAGGCAACATGTCTTTTTAATTTAGCTACGTGACGTCTTCTATAGATTTGTCTTTATAGTAAATGAGTGAGAGACTTCGGACAGAGACGGAGACACAGGAAGTGAGATGTGAAGGGCGGCCTGTTGTTTGTTGCTCCAGCTAATGGCTTCACTGCTAATGGACGCTCACACACACACACACTACAAATGGACACACACACACACACACACACACACACACACACTTTAGCAAACACATGCATGTGTTTATACACACACGAGCGTACGCAATTACAATAAGACAAGACGCAAATGAGATGTCTGCCATACACACACACACACAAGAATAAATAAACACACACAGTTACAATAAGAGGCCGTAGATGAGCTGGCGCACGCACACACACACACACACACACATATGTATATAGATGTAGGCACACACATTTCAATAAAAGGGAGGCTTAAATGAGATTCGTCGCTCTCTCCATCTCTCTCGCTTTCTCACTCTTATACACACACACACACACACACACACACACACCTACACACACACACACACACACACTCTTCCTGTCGGTGAGTGAAGTGTCAGGTTAAGCAGAATGAATGGACTCGCTCTGAAAACACAAATTGCAAAGTAAACAGATTAGAGTGAAAACAGACTCCTCCACTCCTCCACCCCCTCACACCACTCCATCTCTCCATCATCCATCCTCCTTGTCGCTCCCTGCATCTCTCTCTCTTTGTCCATCCTCCTCTTTGTCTTTTTCCTCCCTCCTCGTCCGCCTCTCTTTGTCTCCCCCTGGGCGGTACGGTCACAGCGGCGTTCATAACGGCAAGATTTCAGATGGTGATTCATTCATTTCAGTGGAATCGAACGCAATCAGTGGAATCACTTGTAGAGGCGAAGTGAATTTGCACAGACTTTGGAGAACTTTGACACACAAATCTGTGCTGTTAACCAACAGCAGTGTGACTGTGCTGGAGGATAAAGTGCTGCACCAAAGAGAGGCAGGGTGGTCTGCAGTCAGTCGTCAGCTGAGTCAATGCTACAAACATGTTTGTAGATCTAAGAGTTCTGTTGCACAAATAAAAAATATCTTAGTTTAATAAATCCACATTTCATGAATTTAACCAAAATCAAATAGAGTTTAATCAACATGGGGATGCTTGCTTAACCATATAGAAAGAAAGAAAGAAAGAAAGAGAAAAAAAACAATTGCATTGTTTGCAAGCTAGCTAAAAGGTAGTTAGCTTAGTTAGCCTGCTTGAGATGGCTCGGCAGAGAAGCTGTAATTTCTCCTTTGAGAAAAGAAAGAAGAGGCTCGTTATAAAACTGGGCTGTCTGTCCCTTCACTTTCTTTCAGGGAACTTTAATCTGTCTGAAGCTAGTTTAAAAGTTTGATGCAACATAATTTGAAGCTAAACCATGATTTAATTTGGTTTAAAAATGTATCTGATGGTGCAACCCAGCCTAAATGCATCATGAAATATACATTTTAGGTCAGATGTGACGAAATTTCTGGACTTTCACAAGTGAATTTGACAGTTAAAATATGTGAGTTGCAAAACTGGATGTGGCCCATGATGATAGCAGAGAGGAGAAGGAACACGATGCTCTGCTCAAGCGTCTGGTGAACACTGACATATTGGCTTGTAGTGGACATTGGGGATTACTCTCTCTCTGAGCTCCACTTTTCTCTCTTGTCTGTCTGTCTCTCTCTGTCTCCCTCCCTGTCTGTCTCTTTCCTGTCCTCCCCCTCTCTCTCACTCTCTTTTTGACTTGTCATCAAAACTGGCAACATGCTCCGACTCAGGAAACACACACACACACACACTTCTACAGTCATGCTAGTAAACATACACTCGCAAACACGCACAGATTGCAATCAATATGCAATTTCCCCTCTGTGTATAAAAGATGGACCTACTTGGAGGCTGTCCCGCCGCTTTTGAGTAACGACGTGTCTACATGAAGTGCTGCTATAATTCTCATAACTGCACCGCTCGGCCCCTAAATTGTGATAAAAAGGATTTCATCTTGTGGGCAGATGCAGACACATACGGCCGAGGGAACGAGCGCTGATTTATCCCTGACTTCCCCCTCATCTCTTCTCCTTCCACAGCAAAAACATGAAAGGAAAGAAACGGATTATTTGATGGAGCGCTTCAACAAAAAGATAGTCGTTGCCCCCGTCTCTTTAGAGACACCGGAGCTGCTTCCTGAAACTAAACTAAACTCCCCTACTTTCCCACTCTCGTCTCATATTTGGGTTTTGAAGTGGAGAATTTGGGGTTCGACGATACTGAGGAGACTCAGTCTCACTCCTTTTCATTAGTCTTAAAGTTTGAATTCATGAGGGAAATGAGCTGCTGTGCTGCTTTCTGCATACAAATCTATTATATAGTATAGACATACATTATATATAATCAAGGAAAACTCTAAAAAAAAGTCAATGAACCTGAACAACAAACTGTGGAAATGCAGATTAAGTCACATTCTGGAGAAAAAAATGAGGACTCCGGTTCTGAAGGACAGGTTAGGATTTTCTACTCTGTAACATGTGTTAGCGACATTAGCATGTGATTTCTTCTGTTTTATTGGTGCATTAACAGTCTCTTATGGCACATTATGATGACCTGAAACTTAAAAACTTTGTATTTCACCTGGGTAGAGTTAATTTGATGTTTCTAAGCCTGTTTGGGCAAGATACTACATTGCTATCAGAATACAGACCCCACATCTTAGTATATTTTTGATTTTGGACATAATTTCATCCATCTCGTCAATATATTTGAACTCTATTTAGTTCAGGGGCATTGAGGCAGCTAAACCTGAGTAAACTCAGATTATCTACCTCTTTGAAATGAGCTCGCCCTGGCTGTCCAGGAAGAAGAGGGGGAGTAGATTAAGGTTTAGTGTTGGGCACAGTTGCACCCAGTTGTCAAATACCCCTGCAACTTTTTCACGCCCTCACAAAGTACCGTTTAGCATCCGTCAGAAAGCACTTTTAGGATGTGGTTGACATTGTGAAATCGGCAGCGTTTGGTCAGGATTAGGCCCCAAAACTACTTGGTCAGGTTTAAGAAAAGATTGCGATTTTGGTTAAAATATGTTCAGGAAGTCATGTGATGCACGTAATGTTATTTAACTTCAAACTTTACTTAACTTTTAGACTTTTGGTTTCACGTGGGAAACAAACCCCTGATGCCTGGTCAAATGCTGACTTTCTTACTCTTTATACCACGTCACCTGACACAGATGGGTTTACATTGAGATTACCCAAAAGCCTGATGCGTTTCAAACAGACGCTAAAGGGTACCTTGTGTGTGCTAAGGAGCATGATAAAACATCAATTTCTGGGAATCTAGGAATGGGAACAGGCTGTGAAATCAGTCAGGTTCAACTTCTAGGGAGCACAAATGCGATCAGGATGGAAAATCTGAATGAAAATCTGCGTTTTTTTGAGGGGTTTTGTCTTTTTCTACTTTGAGTTGTTATTCTTACAAAATTTCGACACTTCTTGTGACAAAATATTCCAGAGTTTCCAAACAGGATAATGAATGTTTTAATTATTCCCTCACCTGTGAGGAAGGTGTCGGTGAAGGTGCCGACAGGTTCTGGATGTGAAACTAACTTGAGAAGTCGAGTCTCTCAGCAGCAGAATCCAAACCAGAAGCCTTTAAATGAGACAATTGAAACGACAGCAAAGCTCGCTCATTTGTGAGCCGCCAACAGGCAACAATTCAATTAAACCACACAGCCGGACGCACAGCGGTCCCACGCTTCCTGGCACCGCTCGCCTCCACGATTTAGAGACGTCCTGCCTGACTGGACGAGCCTCCGGGGCCGAGCTTTAGGAGCCCAGAAGTCCAGTACATTACATAATGGACCCGGCCGCGGGGACCGGTCCATTCTCATCTCCAAGGCAACAGGTGAATTTCAACAATGCACATTTGAGAGGCTCACAGATTTTCTGGAATACAATGCCCCCTCCTGCTGCCAAGCGTTTATGGTAATGCTCCATTCAGTGGAAGAATGGCGGATTAGTGCAGCAATGGAGCTGGATGGGCGCCACGTCCATCCTGCTGTTGCAGGAGCCGCCGGGCCCCGAGGAGCCACCGCCAAATGATGGCCCATGGCCGAACCTGAGCATGGTGGGAGGGGTCACAGGTTCATGTGGTGGTTTAAGTTTTATGATGATTTTTTTTTGTTTGTTTCAATTAACATACAATTCTACCCACTTGTGTAGACACATTTTCCCAGAATGCCTTTGATGAGCGTTCCAAGTGTCTCCTGCAAGTTGGGATTTAATGGGTTTGTCTTTATCTGTCATATGTTGTGTGGTAAATCTGCTCAAATTGCACAGTGCCAGTAGACAGTATAATTCAATAAATCATCTACATTGCATATATTAGATAGAACTTTATTTATCCTGTTTTTCTTTATTGTTTATATTTTGCTGTAGGACAAACACCTGCTTGTACATATTATTTAAAGGGATAGTTCAGATTATATGACATGTGGTTATAGTTTAGAGAAGCAGCGGGAGTACGGGTGTAGGAAGTTAAGCAGCTGTGGACACGGTCAGCAGCAAAACTTATTTTAATCACCTGAAAAAAAATCAAGAGGACACACAGGAGCTGCTTGGCTGCCACTGTCTGCCTCATTTCATTCGTTTGTTTGAGTTATTGTTTGACCTTTAAGTTTTAAAATGGCTTGTTCCTGAAAATGTTTCCTGAAATGACCTTCACATATTATGTGAAGCATGTGAATTGTCCTTAAGTATTAAAAGCGTAATATGAACATAAAACTTACCTTGTTACCTTAAGTGTTCATTCTACTGATGAAGAACTTCTCATATTTTGGGTTATATTGGAGTTATTTCATGGGGAAACAAAATAGTGTGAAACCATGAATCTGCACGGCTGCACATCTGAATGGTGGCTGTTCATCAGTGTTCAGTGTTTACACAGTCAACAGATTACACATGATTACAAACACATGTGAAACAGATCTGACAGGGGAACAAATCCTATAGATCAACTAAATGTAAATGAAAATATGCAAACTGTGATTTTTACATTTTTGGGAACATTTAGAATTTTTATAACAATATGATTAAATGACAAATATGTTTAGGGTGAAGTCCAACATGTTTATTATTTACAAGATAATCTCCAAAATCTACACTGCAAAAATACATTTTGTTTTTTACTTGAGTTAGAGTCCAGACTGCCTTAAAACTTTAGGTTGATTCAATTTGAAAAGATGAGTTGAGGTAATTTTGTACTGATTTAAAACAAACAACCCTTTTCAGTCTTAATACTTCAATGACAAAATGTTCAATAAGCTTAAAATATTAAGTTGAACAAACAACCTTTTCAGTCACACTGACAAATTTGATTCTCTTTGTATTTTCTCAGTTTTAAAAGTCAGTTCTTCAATTCACATAAAGAACTGCCGCTGCTCCTGTTGCTTCTTTGTTCCATCGTTTGCACAAAGACATTTATCACATTTTAAGAATTAAATACTAACCTTCATTTTTCATAATATTTTTTTCATTATTGTGAAAAAAACATGTCTTATCTTGAAGTGTATTGGAGACACACAGCAAGTTTCCATCATTTACGTTTTCCTCAAACTGTAAAAAGAAAAGTCTCAGCAGAGTGCTGGGGAGTCTGATAATATGCTCATCATGTTTCTTTAGAACATTTATTTAATAAGTTGGTTGTGCCATGTGCAGTATATTTATTCAACTCATCATTGCAAGTTAAAAGACTTCAAGTTAGAAGAATTTGACTAAATAAATTATGTGAAGTTATTGAGAAAAGATTAGTTGATTCCACTAAATTCCTGTTTTTTTTTACAGTGTACAAACATGGAGCCAACTGTGAGTAACATCAGTGGTGTCAGAGATGTGTGAATGACTGAAAACTGTTTTATGGACCAAACAAATCAGATAAAACCAAGCTGCCTCCTGAGCCAGGTGAAGCAGGTAGTCAGACCAGGTGATCTGAGTCTACCTAATGATCTGACTCCGCCCCCTCAGGCTCCTGCAGGGAGGCAGCATGGAGTAAAGCCTGTTCACAGAGGGCTGTAACAAATATGAAGAAGACTAAGAGTGGACTAACTGAGATTTTAGGGAAAAAATCTTGCAGTATTAGTCCATGACATTGATAAATAAAACTCTGGTTTGGGATAACAAGCTGTCTGAATCCTGAATCTGGTTCCTCCTCCTTCTCAGGTTGACCACACCCTCCTCCAGGTGTGAGCCATCACCTTGATTGGGGTATAAAAGGAGGTTTGTCAGCCGTGCGTTTCAGAGGAGCACTTTGATGAAGGCAGAGCAAAAAGTCAGTTCACTCTGCGGGAATCTGACTATATTATTTTCTAGTTTTGAGGCAGTTGCTGTAAAAAGGGCACATCTGACTTTGATGCCTGCAAACACATAATTAACACATGAGAATATAACAGTAAGCTATAGTTAGCCTGTTGTTGTATGCTGTGTTTACAGCCTGTCTCACCTGATTCGCAGATAGGTCATCTTACCTCCTACATCTCACACTGAGAGCGATCGCTGCCACGAGGCTTTCTGTGTCTCACAAGGACAATCAGATATGTAGAACTGCAACAGACGTAACAAGCTCAAATTAAAACTTGATGAATGTATACCAAAATAAATTCAGTAGAGTTTAATAATGTTGCTGCAGTTCACAGGATCCTCTCTTAAATGAGCATTTTCCTACTCGGTCCAACAAACAGCTCTGTGTCAAACACAGAAAGAAACTGACAATCACAAGTTGTTTTCATTTGAAAAAAAAGCATTTTAATTTGATTCCAAATATGTGGCATGTGCAGCTTTGCAGACCAGGTTTCATTCAACATATTTCCAAAAAACCCAGACAAAACAAGTAGCTGTTGTAAATAGCTGTGATGGAATGAATCTCAGTCTGCTGAAAAGAAGAGAATTTAACTAACCTCGGGTCAATTTTATAACAAATGTGATCCACAACATTTCTCTGTTAACTTTGAGTCAACATTCAGAGTCTGACAATAACAGATCCTTCACTGGATAAAGCTGGACTTTCAAAGTAAAAGAAATG
Organism: Lutjanus campechanus; assembly: GCA_027495735.1. Classification (NCBI taxonomy): domain Eukaryota; kingdom Metazoa; phylum Chordata; class Actinopteri; order Lutjaniformes; family Lutjanidae; genus Lutjanus; species Lutjanus campechanus. Next base: position 5,564 of record JAJHUR010087120.1, on the reverse strand, counting down.
TCTCACACTTTAGCCCACACGGCTCTGCTGTAAGAACAAACAACAGTAATGGGGCAGCAGGTCGTGTTTTTGGCAACTTATGAGAAAAAAGAATGCCTTTATGTGTTGGAAAAGTCACCGCAACCTGGTCAGTCGTCCCTACTGAATCTTTGTCTCACTTCCCCCCAAAGATTGGCATCTGTCTCCTGCAGTGAGAGCTGGGGAGTGGAAAAAAAATCATAGATTTCAACCATATGACTGGCTCTGGTCATAACATGCACACTAATTTTCCACTATTATTCAGAACATGTCAATATATTCTGTAAACAGAATACCCCTGTTGAATATTCTGAATTAAGCCTTATTCTGAATGGAGCATATTCTGATTAAGATATGTTGGTGGTTTTAGGAGCATTTATACGGCACACTCAGAATGTGTCCCAGTTGGGGTTTTTACTGCAGTTTGTGACACACGGCCTCTTACCTATTTCAGGATCAGAAAAAAGCTGTTACCAGCTCTGAAAGTCCTCTGCTTCTTATTCTGCTTCTCATTCAGGGCGGGTTTGATGTCCTTTGTCACCCACCACTTGTTATTTAGGTAACAGTGAACAGTCCGGGCTGGGACAGTGGAGTCCACACAGAAGCTGATGTAGTCTGTGCTGCAGTCTGTGAGCCCATCGATGTCCTCTCCATGCGGCTCACAGAGTCCCTCTCTCTCTCTTTCTCTTCACTGTCCCTGTGCTCGCAGGCTGGCTCTTCACGAGAGGCACATATCAGAGGTTGAGCTGCACCAGATTGTGGTCTGACCTACCCAGGTACTCCCTCTGACTCCTGGCTAGTGATGTTAGCTTCTCCCTCTTATTAACCTCATGTTGCCAAAGATGAGAGAGGGGAGACATGGCTTACATCTCCTTTTCTCCATAAGCCTCTGCTGTCTCGACCCAGCTGTCTTCCTCCGCTGTTTTAATCCTCCCCTGCATCCTGTGTCCATCTCCAGATCTCTTCTGGGATGTCTGTGGATCTGGTCTCATCAGCTGATCCCTTCAGTAAACAATGCAGGCATGGAGTTGTTGTGAAACAACGGCTTGGCTGAATAAAAGTACTTCCACGGTGAAAAAACAGATCAGAACTCTCTCCACCAACATGTTTAGAGAGCATGCACACTGATCACTCAGCTCTGTGCTGAAAACAAAGCAGCTAGCCAATGGTTGACAACGCTGCAACAGATGTGTGCATGCAAGAAAAGCACACGTTTTTGGTAGAAAAAGTGAAGGAAGAAACACACTTTCTTTTAAATATATCAACATGTTTTTGCATATGCACAAATATTGCAGTCCTGACCTTTTTAAGAAGGTGATTAAAAGAATGAAAAAGTAAAGCTATATTTGCACAGTCAAACAAGTCTGCCAACAGTGGAAAACTTTGAAAAAATTGTATGTTGACGCAAAGAAGCATCCATAAATCAGAGTATGAACAGCTGCTTGTAAACAGGAATACTAGAGGAACATTCATTTCCATTAGCCATGCAAACAGTTTAGTAGGAATATTGTCTTTTTCAGAATAAGAGGGGAAAAAACTGACTACTGTGTGCACGTAAATGTCGTCTATTCTAAGTTTCTACAGCACAAATCTCAGGACTTCAGTGTTTTAATAGACTGTGGATGATTTTAAAATGATGTGTTCCCAGGTGCTACAGTGCTATGTATGTGAAATGTATAACGGATGCTCCAGTCCCCATAGTGGCCTGGAGCATCCGTTATACATCTCACATACATAGCAGTGGTCCGAAATTCTGCACATCTTCAGGCACAAGTGCATTTGTCAGAATATGTGCAACCCTCATTCCAAAAAACAAAAAACAAAACAAAAAGAAGAGTTATAATTTGCGAATCCTTTTTGGCATATACTCAATTGCAAACAGTAAAAATAGACAATATATTTAATGTTTGAACTCATCAACTTCAGTGATTTTTGTAAATATAAGCTTTGTATGAATTTGATGCCTGCAACACATTTCGAACAAGTTTGGACAGGGACAACAAGAAGACTGGGGAAGTTGTGCAATGATTGGATAGAGGATGTTGCTAAGTGGTTCAGGAACTTTGTAAAAACCATTGTTGATACGTAGTTTGTTTACACAGGGTTGCATTGTTTTTTACATGTTACTCAGAACTTTTTTGTCAGTGTTGTAAACTTTTCTAGTCTGCACGTGTCTGTCTGGTTGATTTTATGTAACTAGAATCAGGAAAATGATTGAAAATGTAAAAGGCAGGGAAGTAACTGGGTCCAACCTGTAAGTAAGCTCTCAGACAAAAAACAAATGTCCACAGACACAAATGTGGTTCCGAGGCAGTTGAATTTCGAGAGCTTTTTGTTTAGAAGCACTAAAACAAAGTTAAACTTCTGTCATCTTCTCTGCAGTTTTTTTTCCATCTTGTCATTTTGTGGTGCCCTTGGTATTTACTGTAGATGGATTTTGTCTATCAGAGCGGCTGAGTGATGGTCAAGACTTTTAACAAGTTCGTTTTCTGCTGTTATTGCTGCCAGGCGGGCGACATAGTCCTGAGAGAGCGAAGGTTCGCTACTTGGGAGTGCTGCATCAGGCTGGAAATCTCAGACAGAAAACTAAGATTTAGATCTGATTCATTCTTTCAGCTCTTCATCCAGAGGATGAGATGCAGCAGGAAGGAGGTCAGAAAACGGACATGCGGGCGATTGACATCTTGGCCCGTCAGCCTCGTCCCCGTGTGGTGCACTGAGGTCTGATCAGGCCTCGGATCTCATCACTTTAGGACCGAGACCACTTGGCCTTTGGTGTTGTCAATTTTTTTCAGGGGCACAAGGGCCAAATACCAGAGCAGCAAGGCCATCAAATAAAAGAGTGATTTTATGTCCACAGAAATAATTAATCTAACGAAGATCAGATAATCCTTTATTAGTCTCACAATGAGGAAATTTGCAGTGTTACAGCAGCAAAGTGGACCAAAAAATGGAAAGGGCATTAATAAAAAATAAAAAAAACTTATGATGAGAAACTAAAAACTAAATGAACTTAACAGTACTTAACTAATTTGTTAAGTACTGGGACGCACTGTAAAACCAAATGCTCAAATAAATTATTTTTACAAAGTGGTGAAAACTTGACTTTTGTTTGAAGGTTCTATTAATTTAAAAATCTTGAGTGCCAGTAGCATTTTCTTTCTTTTGTGTTTATTAAATGAAAATGAAATGTGTTTTCAGACAAGTTTATTCAGTTCTGTTGATGTATTGCAAAGAGAGGCGAGAATGAAAATTCTGAGTTGTACTAATTTGAATGTCAGGATAACTTCTATGACTTACTGACATTTTACACCCACAGTTAGTATCTCAAAATAACGTATCCATTTTAAAAATTCTCTTTATTTTGAGATACTAAGTCATTATTTAGAGAAAGTCTGTCATTTTAATGACTCACAGGATCTTCTCTCGTCCGTACACTGGCAGAAATGACTCAAGTCTGCAGCGTGAACCACAGAGTTGTAGAGTTACATCAGGCTTCAATGATCAAAAAAACGTTTATATCACGTCAACACTTCTGTCTGTTACATGCACCCTTTCTCGCGCTCGTCCATACGAGCACTTGCTCGCAGCCCGGCGCTCCAGCAGTTCATACCAGGCTCCAAATCTAACCTCCTATTGTTTATGTCTGCAGCATTTCACTTGATGTTGCCCAATCATAATCTCAATAAAAGACACTGGTGTCTAAAAACCGTACTGACAGGAAAGTGGCGGAGGAGAAAACGACAAAATCAGCTGGAACATCAAAGCCATGGTGTCCTCAAGGCATATGAATTTTCGAGGGGCACGATGGCCATGGCTGTCATGGCTGCTGTGAAATTCCTGCCCCTGGGTCTGAACCTTATGAGGCTAAACCCACCTGTCTGCCGCTACACCTGATGATGAGTCATCCCCCAAACCGTAAAGCTGAGTCCCAATCCCAGACCCCATACTAATTCTGTTTTGTGAGTTTTTGAATCTGCAGTGAATTTATAAATGAATTTATTCAAAGATATTAGTATGCAAACTAAATACACTTGATTTTTAAATCTGCTGCTAAAGTTGGAGGAACCAGCAAGAGTTGTTAGTTCCTTCTAACACAAATATCAGGACTCAAGTCTGTTGACAAGTCCTGAGTCCGTTCACACGTCTGTGACAGGTTTCTAAGTATCAAGTCTGTCAAAGTCTGAACCACGTGCAGAATCAGTCCACAAGTCTCATGAAGTCTGTGTCTATCAGTGGACCACGTACCATCAAGTCCAAGCCAAGTCTTGAGTAAGTTGGGTCTCAGGTCCGAGCCATGTCTCCAATTGACTGCCAGGTCTCATCATGTCTCAAGTCATTCAACCTTTATTGAGTCAATACTTGAAGCTTGAACATTTCTGCTGCCAAGTCCATTTTTATGATTTTAGTCTGGCTTTGAGTTGAACAATGAGGAGTCAACAGCTCTGGTAATCAGTAAATTAACTTAATATGTGGGAAATATTGTGTATTAGCAGTAGCAGGGTGTATATGGAACACAGCATCACTCCCCCACTGAATCTTGACCTCCACCTGAATTACTAATAAGGGCATTTTATCTATTAAGTTTGTTCTGTCGGGAATGGGCTTCCCCACGTCACAGCCAGAAACAAACACTCTGTCTCTGGACAGCTGAGTGTCAGCAGCGAGGCTGTCGAGGCCGCCGCTGCTCTGAGTCGAGCATCTCAACGAGGCCGGCAGTAGAATATCTTTGTTTCGTTCTTTTCCTCGGAGAAGCTGGCGGCTGTCAGCGCTGCAGACCGGTCGGCTCTGCTGGCTGTCACCTACGTTCTGTACAGGAAACTATCACTGACAGATGTCAAACCCCTCCTCCTCCTCATCTTCCTCTTCCTGCCAGCTGACACTGCCCTGACACCGGCCATGATGCCAGCTCAGTTACGTCTCATCCATAAGGCATCACGCTGCTGTTATTGCACCTAACTTGCATGCAAAAAGTAAGAGGACAGTGTTTTATTTTTTTTTCCACCGGATGACGCCCACAGAATGTATTCTTGGAGGAACTCGGTCAGCGTATAAATGGTGAAAAAGTGCAGATTCAGGAGAGGGGAACCGTCAGCGGTTTTTCCATGTCAGCAGTGATAAGGAGGCGTCAGTGCTTCAGGGCTGAGGTGTCACCTGCGGCGGGAAACTCTCTCTCTGTCACCTGCTGCCAACCATCTCCCATCACCCCTCACTGGGCTGTGTCTCCACCGGCAGTGATGGCGGCAGGGGGTGAGGCAGGAGGCGGTGGGTGATGGCTTTATCGCAGCAGGAAGTGGCCGGAGGGGGGTTGGACTCCTGGAGTCACATGGACTCTCTGTGACTGGTCAGGACTCGAGTCAGGTTATAGGATGATATGGTACTTAAAGCCAAGCAGGACGGTTTCTAAAGTATTGAAGGCCTCGGGCGAGATCTTCTTTTGGGCCCCATGTTGAGTTAAAGATAACTCAGCGTGGAGTTTAAAAGTAAATGGAACTGAGAGTCAAGTTTACTGAATAGTCTCCATGTCCTTTGGCTCTGTATCTGAT
>JAJHUR010087119.1:0-16637 GCA_027495735.1 Lutjanus campechanus | reverse complement strand
GAGGCCTCTTTAGAAAATACTCTTTGTACTGATTGCCTCCATTATGAGCTGACCATTTACATAAAATATCACAGGAAGAATCAAATAAAAGACAAGGGTTCAAGGGAGAAAATCAATGGAAGACAGAATGAGAAGATGACAGGGAGGGGAAGAAAGTAAGTAGTGATGAAAAGAGATCCAGAGGGCAATATGGATGAAGTCAAAGGTATAGTTAAATTGACACTATACAGCCTTATAATCATCAAGCAAAGAGGGCTGGAGGAGCGGTGGGTTGATCTGATAGCTGACAAGCCACAGTGACACCGGGTAGGGGGCAAATACCATTATTGAAGTAAAAAATATGGAGAGAATAAAGACATTGCTGACATAATTTGGGAAACTGATGACCTTGCCATTGGCTCTGCATAGAGATGTGATATCTAGACCCCAAAGTGCCTCAGAGTGCCGGTTCTATAACTCGTTTCAACACCAGGGAGCAGCTGTCATTATAAAATCATTCCCTGTGTATTAAAACACAGATAAAAGTCCTGAGCTTTGTATTGTAGATACCTTAAGTTGTCATGAATAACCAGAACCAGTAGGATATATTGTAACACTGAATTCTTGAATTGATTTTTTTTCCACTTCCAAGATGGGCGCTGTTTTCTGGGAGCAAGTGCCATGAAGAGTTGGTAGGGATGACTGACTTTTCCACATATAAAATCAGCAATTTTTCTCAAACGAGTTCCAAAAAACACTACCTACAACACAATAGTGGAAAGCGAAGTTTGTTTGTTTTGTTTTTTTGTTGAAAATCACTTTACATAATCACCATCAGTAAACAGCGGGACCTACTCAGCTCTCACTGTCAGACATGGAGGCTGTTTTCCAGGGGGAAGTGTGACGAAGAGTCTGTAGGGACATCTGACAGGGTCATGACTTGTACACTTCAGCGATTTGTCACATATTGTTGTCAAAAACACTACCTACTGCCATATTATTGTTGTTTTTTCTTATAACATAGCTGTGTGGAGGAAAGTGTGGGAGATTTCACTTTTATTTCGAAAGCCCAGCGTTATTAAGTTAAGGATCTGTTGTTGTCTTCTTTAAGGCAGACTAAGATTCATTTCATCACAGCTATTTACAGCAGTTTAAGTGCAACTTGTTTTGTCTGGTGTTTTCTGAAATACGTGGCATCAAACTTGGGTCTAAAAGCTACATGTCTTATATGTATTGGGTTTCAAATTAAAGAGGAAAGAGAAAATGTTCATTCAGGTGATGATTCTGAACTGCAGCAACATTTTGGAAATCTAATGGCACATTTCTCCTTGTCAACTGCTGATAACTCTCGCATGTGCGCACTGTAGACGGTCCCAGGTGCTGCACTGCCCTCGAGTTCTGTCTTTTTCACTCCTTCAACATTATGTCAATTAATGTTTAGAAAATCGATTTTTGACTTTTCTGGATCGATTCAGAATCTTCCACGTCTGCATTGCAATGCATCCAAGAATCAAGTATTTCCCCCACCTCTAGTGCACGAGCAGTAAGAGACCAAAACTTCATGTGTTCTCGTGTGCACTTTGTTTGGACTGAAAGTTTTCAAATTCTTTTTTGCAAACAGCTTCAGTTGAAGAGTGATGGTAAGCACGAGACGCTGACTGACAGTTATCACAAAACAATTCTCTCCACAGTTGACAGTGATTCATGCGTTATTCATGGGGGACTGTGAGGGGGTGTTAGGGTGCTAATTATCAGAGGTTCAGCCTAGAGACTCAGAGCTAAATGGCAAGTCACTGCCCAGCCATCGAAGGATGACTCATGATGCCCTTTTTCTACTTTTATCTTAAAGCATGATTCACTCCTCTGCCACAGAGAGCAGTTCTGCTTCCTACCTCATCGCACCACAAGACAGGTGGAAAGCTACTGAAAGAGGTTTTCAACACTTTTGATACAAAACATTATTCCCAACCTTCACCTCTGTGAGTCTGTGTGGGCATGAGCACCACATAGTGATAGGTAGAACTGCTATGCTCTGAGCTGAAAATATGAAAAACGCATAAAAAAGACATAAATTAATATAATAGCCAAAAAAATAAATTGACTGAGTGTGAGGGTTTGTGAGGGTATGTTGTGTAGAAATTATACTGGGCTCCTGATTGACAAAAACTTAAAATCAGTTTTAACTCTTTAAAACAACAGTCACACAACAACACAAACAAACTGACTAATCGAGACAACAGAGAGGAAAAATTAGTGTTTTGTCACTGGAGTCTGGTCACTTTAAACAGAGCAGTACAGTTTGTGGTTAAACAGAAAAAAGGTCCATCTCTGTAGCGATCCATAACGTTGTCAGACACTCAGAATATGGGCCTGAGCCTGTCAGTGGCAAAACAAGCACTTTGAGTGGACATACTTTGACAGTGTTGCACAGAGGGACCATGTTGCAGCCCAGTTTTGCATCGGCCGACTGCAGAGCTCTCCCTCAAAACTGGACTAATAAAAAACAGATTGTTGTCCCCATTCATCACTTAGACACAAAAAGAGGGGAAAATACTGTAGTTACCCTTTAAGGTGTTATTGGTGACAGTGTGATGTGTTTCAGCATGTGGCCATCACCAGTGTCATAATAAAACACATTACAAAGAATGTAAGTATGAAGCAAACACACATTTAAAAAATCATTCAGAAAACCGGCAACACACTGTGCAGTTCAACCATCTTATTGTGTTGGCTTGTTTTTTTGTTTTTTGTTTTAATCCTGCTTTTTGTGAAGCACTTTGTAACTTTGATTTACAAGCTATACAAATAAAGGTTATTACTATAATCATTGTTAATAATGTCAATATGGAAACAGTGGCAGCCACACCGCCTGTCTTTGGCATCATGGTTGGCATCATTGATATACGATTATATACCATCAATCTGCCAGGGACTACAGATGAAAATTACCCTGTGTGGCTAAATCTGGCACGTTTACATGAATGAACTTAAATGATTATGTTAATTAATGTCTATTGTCCCAACTTCAATAAAATAAAGGAACATCTTTACATTAAAGTGAGAGTCGCTGCCTGTCTCTTTCTGAAAGTACCTTTAGACTACATGAGTCCTCAGTTTAACAGTCATTAAAATTTGAATAAGGTTTGATAAAAAAGATGCTCAAAAATTATAAAAATAGTTCTTGCACACACCGCTAATGACTTGAACCCTGTCACTGCATTAGAGAGCCACCGAGTTCTTCCCCTAACAACTAGCAGACAGTACATGGATTAAACTCCCCCAGCCCATTATCCTTTAAGGCGCTGTTGCATTATGAAAGTGCCACTGGTCGAGCTTTATGTTCTATGTGCTCTTTTGTAGCAGGATTGAGATTCTTCTGTCTCTGGGATAAAGCTTATTGCTCTCTTGTGATGACAAGTTTCCATAGAGAAAAAACATCCTGTGATTCATCTGAAGTCCTTGACTTGTAATAAGACCCAGGCTGAGTTAGCTATCACATGCCCTCTTCAAAAGTAACACTTGAATTGACACTGTGACCCTGCATTTCCATGAAAAAATAAAAGATACAATATTTTGATTCATGTGATTTTTGAATGCGAATTATATTCCACCACATTCAAGAGGAATGTAGGCATATTCACTAAACGTCCTTGCAGATGATGACACAGCTGCCACACGGTGGAAATGAACTTTTATTGAATTGAGAAGACATTTTTTTCTTGAAAGAAGACAGAAAATAAAAACAAAATGTCTCAAAATCTTATCCTTACGTTCAACTTAAATATGAAGCATTTTCAGAAAGTACAGGAAGAGGAATATATTCAACATAAAACTAATTGGATCATTCATGTTGCATTATCCTGTCTTCTGTGTTTTGTTGTGAATACATCTTTTCAAATATACTTCCTTTGTGTTCGAAGGTTTCTTCAATCGATTTCTGCCAGCTAGTCTGAACTCTTTCTTTGAAAATCTGGCTGTAACTCAGACAGAAGAATCTTCCTTTGTTTGGTATAGCACTCAAACTATGATATTACTCTCGAATAATGGCTGCTTAACACCAATAAAAAATCTCTTTTGTGTCGGCTATAATAAACATTCAGATATTCAAGGGTGAGAATGTCACTCAGATGAATGTTAAACATATTTATTGTAAGCCATCTGTCTTGCAAGTAGACAAAGCCTTGCCATGGCGATCTGTAGGCTTGACATTACTATTGTGCACTGACGCTTTACGTACACAATCAGCTGTTCAAGGATGAACTTGCTGAACACCCAGCAAACTGCATCTACCATAAATGGTAGCATAAAAAGGCAACAACTTGTATTTTACTATACAACCCTGTGTTGTAGAATGAAAAGTGCTGTAAATGTACCTAGAACCAGGGTAGGCACAATGCAAAAGGTTTATTCTATTTACACAACCCTGCCATGGCACAGTAGAAACAACAGGAGCTCAATAAATGCTGATGAGACTGAAGTGGATCTTTGCTCCATTATCCACACATACCTGGCTTGCTATTTTGCTTTGTAAACAGAAATGGTGGACTGTGCATGTGCACTCTGAATAGCAAAACAAAAGCAGTGGACACCTGCAAATTGAACAACCTTGTTTCTGAGAATGTTCAGGCAGAACATTGAGGATATTGCACCAACTGGGACAACACCAGGCATGTTTATCAACAGATTTCTCCACTTCTGTGTGTGGGCCCAAAAGGTTTTCCTAAGGAAGAAACAAGGGAAAAGTTTCCAAAACCAAGCATTAGCATCTAGAAGCCATTGTTTGCCATTAAAGTTTAATGGTGGAGAGCAGAGATTAAGCTGTCTCTGCTGGGGAAAGGGAAAAAGCCAAGCCCCTGCTTAACATCACATCCCACAGACTGCTATTGTACAGAAGAGGAGGTGGACATTTACATGGCGGAGAGTCAGGCAGCTGATGGAAAGAAGCAGCAGGCTGAGGGTGTGGCACTGCCACATATGACATGGAGATCCAGAGAGAGAGACAAGGAAGACATCATGTCTGTTTTAAGGAAGGGATAAGTACAGGGTACTTGGAGTTGATGAAACGCGGCCAGTTGGGAGATCTTTCAAATTTAAAAGCAATAAACAACATCAACAAGTCCCACACACTGGGGCTTGTCCTCCCATAATCTGTCAGCCAGGATTCTGCAGTGGTTATGGTTCTCCCAGCCCACTGAGCACTCGTGTACCAGTTCTTCAAATGGTGTCGCAGGTAGGGCCTTAGCTGCCAGGGAAAAGCTGCATTGCAGCACCTGACCTCTGGGACCCTTGAGTGGTGTCAGAGTGGAGGAGGCAGTGGCCCTTGCCACATCAGCAAAACTTCAACAATAAAGTGAACCATGACATGGTTTCTGGCATGATGAAAACCTTGACAGATGTTGTTCGTTTGACCTACAGTAATAAAATTAAAATACAATTCATCAACTTTCATGCCCAGGCCAACTAACCATGAAGGTTCCACCAGCTCTCTCAGCTGATGCAATTTTTGTAGCGACCATGTGAAAACTAGCTTAAGTGTCTCAGGGGTTTAGGCGGCGACATGTCAAAAGAGACAGATTGAGGCGCCTAATAATCACTGTGAAGTCAGCTTTCACAGCCTGTGGCAGGGGACGTGGGGAGGGGGGGTTGTCTCACAAGGCAGAAGGTGTCGCCAGCTGAGGTTCCAGCCAGCAGGTCCTCCTTTTCGGGTTTGTCAGACAGGGTGAAAAAGGATCAGAGGCAGGACAGAGGAGCTGGCCTCGTCCTGTCAACACCCTGCTACACTATCGTTCAGATTGAACTGATTAAATGTGCCTTCCTGGTGGGAGAACACTGATGGCTGCCGATGCTGCAGCTGAGAGATTGACCTGTATCTGCTGGGTACTCTGGGATGTGGCTGGATTTTTACAGATTTTTACTGACGAGCTGGCTTGGCACACCATCCTAGCACGGCAGGGATTTGCATCTCCAGTACAACAGTACTACATGCTTGAAGCAATGATTCAGTATATAAAATAGTATACACTGACCTAGGACAGTCACATCCATCTTTTGCTGGAGCAAAGTGTGGAGTGTGTGTGCACGATGTATGTGAGTGTGCACCAGTGTGAGGATGTGTGTTTTTATCTATTTATCTATCCATGCTTACCTCTCTCTGTTGAATTTGAGCGAATGCAGGACAGCCGGCCGCCTCTGACGGAGATTCCACAAATGTAGTGTGTCATCTGCACAGGCTGTGACCAGCGCCCCCTACAGACGAAAAAAACAAAACAAAAACACAACATATGAGTACAGAATCATTACGAAGACACCTGGCATTCTGGAACTGACCCAAGTCCTGTAGTCCTGATTGATTAGACTGGGAGCACCAAGGATAAAAACACAGTAGATTTCAGTTGTAGGGCACCCAAACACATCCAATTTAATGAAGTATGTACAGTGGCTTTATAGTACACATCTAAGACCCAATGTAGTTCAAAGGAGGCTTAGAAAATAACATAATTGCCCAAAATGATACTTGTAGATGTGAGGTGAAGAATTCACTCAAATTTTAAAGAAAAACTCATCACTTTTGGCAACGCTTGCACTCAAACAGCAAGACTGTTGCGATTTTCTTTTTGTGAATCAGCTTTCCCTCAACTTACCTCAACCATATTTCACTCAAAATTGATTTTCTGCATTTCCCATAATGCCCTTTGACAGTTAATGGAGAATATGCTGGAGCTGTGCCTGTGCGACAGTCTTATAGTATTTAGAATACATAAGTGCAGAGACAGACTGCCAACGGCACAAAAACAGACAGAGAAGAAGTTTACAGTTGAGAAAAATTGAGTTGCTCCCCTGTTTCCACTAAACATCTTGTGACTGTACTGAATTCTGGTCTGTTGTAACAACTGAAGTGGTGCCTTTGCTTCTTCAGCCTCTTGGGTAGAGTTGATGCATAATTGTTCTGAAAGCTTTCCAGCTATTCAAATCTCAACGGTAACTGCGATGTAAATATCTACGATATTAGTAACTACAGTTGTACTGACACAATGAAGGCTCATATAAGTCAAACATATAGGTCAAGTTTAAGCTACAAATCTCACAAGTAAACACTCCAGTTATGAGACATACTGTATGTTGAAGTTATATTTCACAATTTTACACAATTTAGAGTTATAAACTGTAAATGTATGATATGTAGTAATGTAAAACTGGAATTATAGCCTTATTGATTGTATGTATTCTTCAGTTCATCCAAGAGTCCAAGTGGACATTTGTACCAAATGTGAAGAAATTCCCACAAGTGTTCCTGACATACAGTATGTTCATGAGAATAGGATGTACAGGCAGACAATGGAGAGCCCAAAAACATAATCCCTCTGGCCACAGCTGTTGCCAGCACAGACACATAAAAAGCCATCCCCTGTACAGAGGTAAATATAAGACAATTTTTCTGTCTTGTAAAAACATTTGTTTCCTCTAAAGCCTACCCAGCACAGCAGAGGACCCAAAATGACAGTAATTTAGCATATGTAAAAAATATGTATGTGATCACAACATTTTACTACAATTTTTGGTCAAACCAGTTATCCATCTTTAACTAAAGTAAAAGGCTTGTACCCTGACATGTAAAGAGTTAGTTCATCCAAACAATGAAAATAAAAACAACAAACAAAAAGACATTTTTTTCAACAAATGACATTATTTTAAGTATTTAATACATTATCACATGGAACCTGTCCCTCAGAAAGCATAATTTTGTGTTAGAGTACTATATCTTGCCAGATATTATTCATTCTAATAATTTTAATCATAGACAGTTTTAGACTACTGTTCCACTTGTGGATACAGTACATCGAAAAAAATGTAGTCCTAATTTTTCTCTGACCGTCTTGGCTCTTGCAAAAATCACACAGACATATGAAATTAGATGAAAACTGTGAGAGGACGATGACACACCATTTTCAAATCATTTCAGCTGGTATTGGTCCTATTTCTGAGGAATGTAATTACAGTGAAATTCCCAATGCGGCTTTGCTACCCGGGGTGTTACTGTATAGGAGCCCAGGGAGAATTATCTTTAGATTACAAACTTAATCACTGGATTAAAGACTGCACAGTGCAAGGGAGGATGAAACATTGCTTCACACTGATTTCCATACTGGTGAATATGTTCCCCTCACTCACTGAACAGCTTGAACAGGAACAATATTAGCTACACAATCTTTCAGGCAGGAAACGTAAATAAACAAGTTAAGATTAAATATGAAACCGGGTGAATAACACCATACTGTAAAGTAAATTGGACATTTTGTGGACCATCAATTTGTTTTCATGTAGAAAACACACAGACACTGTCAGTACTTTCTGAAATTGTCCAAAAACTAGCCATGAATTTAACTATTTTTGAGGGGGAAATGATGGATTACAGTCAGACAATAATATGATTTAGTATTTTCTGGCAAAAACCCATCTGTGACAATCTCATTTTATATCATCAACATCCAATTTCTAAATATGAATAAATGATCTTAACTTTTCAGTGCTGCCGTTGACTCTTACATCTCACTTAACAACATGACAGCTAGTTCACAAAAGCCTATCTGCAGCATGAGCAATGAAGCCTTGTTTATGAGACAAATATTTGAACTTCATAAATGAATTCAACAGGAAAGAAAGATTTAATGAACAACTTAATTATTTGAGCATTTTCCACCTACTACCTCCCATTTTGTTTGATGCCTCTCTCTCTCTACACACATAAAAAAGGATATGCAGCTCCTTAGCCTTGTCGGATTTGACTGATAGGGTACGTGCTGATGATTATGTGGCACTTTGAGGAAATTAGAATGTCTGATAGGAGATTTAATTTCTTTTTTGTTCATGTTATCCCAAATCTTTATTGGAACACTTTGATGTTGGTGGAATCTATATTTTTCTTGAATTTCTGTAATTTGGGGAGTCTGAACAGATGTTTGTTACCTGACCAAATGTCCAAAAATTATATTTTGTGTCTCTATTTCTGGTCGCACCATGCTAAATAAAGCTCATTTGAATAAGTAGATCTTAGTATGTGTTGGTTTGTCTCATCATTTCTTTCTAATGACACTGGTGTTTGTATTTGTTGCTAATCTGAGTGTTTCTTACTCTTACTTGAAGCTGACTATGGCCTTGGTGAATAAATCAAGTTATTTTGTTATTTTGTGTATATTTAGGTGGCCTACAATTTGACTTCATCTAATTGTAGTGTAATTTAATTAGTTATTTTTGTTTTGACTGTATTTATTCAGGCATAGAGATGCACTAATTGCAATTTTCTTGGAAGATCCTGGTTTCAGATTTTTTTTTAAAAGTCTAACCCAGATTTTCTATCTTTCTAAAGAGCTATGATTGACAGAATACACAAATGCTTTTGTAATTTTCTTTTATGGGAAAGACACTATTAAATAACTTCTACAGTTTCATGGGAAAGCAGATGTAAACAATGGAGACTGACGTGGTGCTAAAGTTTGCTGTACTAATGCTTTCCAGTGAGAAGAACAAATGCAGAAGGCTAAACAAGTCTAGATGAGAAAATGTTTGTGGAGACACTGACAACACGGGCTGTTTATCCTTCAGCCAGAACTCAAGGTGAGTTTTCTGTTGCCTTGTAGACTTGTCTCTCTTTTCTTCATCCTGTTTGTGGAGTCTATCGCTCCTCTTAACGCCAACGACATGCAGTTATATGTGTGAGTGTGTGTGTGTGTATGTGTGGGGCAGAGATCAGCACCTTAAATATTCAAAGATTCAAGGACATTCATTATGTACTTGCACTTTCTTCATATGTGAACATGAATGTATGGATAAGATATAAATGTATGAATATATATGAAATATGAATATCATGTGAATTTGCTTGTGACATTAGCATCTGTGTCACAGTGCGTGACATCCGACACATACATGTAAATCTGACCGGCACGGAACCAGATATGTGACACTGACCGGCTGGTCACTGGTCATGGTCACTCAGTCTGAAAACCAGCTAATTCTGTTCACTGGCTGATCGATCAGTGAATCTCTAGTGTAGCGAGATAGTCTTTGTTTTCTTGTTGCTGCAACTTTTCTATTTACTATTACTGTTAAACTGACACTATAAACCTGTTTCTTGTTTTATGAGGGAAATCTGGCAAACTGGTCATTTTAAGGGACAGTTCACCCCAAAATCTGGCCAATATTACTATTTATCATTCAAAAGAGTTTTGGTGTGAGTTGAAATGTTTTGGGAGATACTGGCCCTAGAGACGTCTGCCTTGTTTTTGAATATAATGGGACTAAATGGCACTCGACTGGTGCTCAGAGTACAAAAAAAAATATTTTTTTAAAAACTAAACAACACTGTCTGTTCCCAGAAATCATGACCCAGTTACTACAGATAATCCACAGACCTACATCTAGTTCCTAGAGAGGGGGCAGACATCTGATACCTCCAAAACTCTCACACCAAAACTATCTAGACAGATACATAGCAATAAAGGCCAGACCAGAGATACTGTAGATCTAACTAAGCCGAGATCTGCTGTTATGGACCTGAATAAGAGATAATGCAACATAGAGTTGCTTGCATTACTCATCATCACAATCCATAATCACTCGTCCCCGTTAATCACTGCACAATTATCAAAGGATGATTTTGAAGATTCTGTCTGTGCTGGTGGTGTTTGTTTCTGTCGCCTGAGGAAGTGAGAGGAGGTGGAGCAGCAGCTAATGAAGAAATCATCATACCAGACAAAAAGAAACGAGCGCGTGAGACAGACAGGGTGAGAGCCGGGTCCACGACACCATTAAGGTATAATTATCTTGATGTCTTGATGGAAACACAGGTGAGGCAACTGGGTGCAGGTACAGTAAATGACATTCAACAAGGCAGAGAGACGACTGCACTACAATAACATCATGAACATGGATTTTGGTGCTTTTATATGTATTTATGTTCAACAGATTAGTGATCTAGTTAACTGAAAGTTACTTATATTTTTCTACAATTTATACCAACAAAGATATTAATTTGTTTAATATCTCTAACAAAGGATGTTCTTAAAACCAGCAAAATGAACATTTTTATATTTGTGTATATGTTCTGTATAGATTTGGCAATCACCATCTATAGCACTCATTAAACACTGCGTGCATCAGAGGATCTATTATTGGCTGATTAATCACTTACAAACCGTTAACATTTTCATTTCATAGATGTGTTCATATCTGTTCAGTTTATCTTCCTCCTACTGCTCTTCTTTGTCCTCCCTACTTCTCTGCACATAGAGAAAATATGATTTAATCCTGAATATGGGACTAAAGTTACTAGGACAAAGACTTCACAGGTCTTTCAACACTTTCCTCGTAAAACAACTGAATCATTCTGCTACAGAGGTTAGAAATTTTGCACAGTCTCTGTTTCAAGATTTTTTTTAAGGAAAAGGGGCTCTATTAACAATATCTAACAACGTTTCCCCTGTACCTTACCTCTCTGCCATTCTTAAAAAAAACATTATAAAATACATTAGCCAACATACTGGTTGGAGGAATGGAAAGTTTGTAGGTTCCTTAAATAAATTTCCATCACTGGTCTCTGTTGCTATGTGCCTCATTAATGCAGCAGATGGTAAAGTGCTTGGAAGACATAATTTCTTGTCCCCTTCATCAATTTTAAAACATGGACATCATAAATTCTTTTTGATGTTTGTTTGTCTGCGTAGACTGATTGATGCATTGACTGATAAAACCAAACTTTACAAAACAGGTTTGTTTTTTGGAACTAGAATCAATCATCTCATATTTTTTTGATATTTTTGTACATTTTAGGAGGTATATTCACCAGTCTACGTGACCCATGTACTTAGAAGTATAAAAAATGATCAAAATGATCTTGCAACTTTAATTATCAAATTGTTAGTTTTTATTCTCTCCATTCCCACCTACTTGCAGCACCCAGCAGATGTCCAAGAAAAAAAATATTTCAAAGATGACCCAGAATACCTTACCAGCCGTTGTATCACTTGATACCACAAGCCTTTTTAATGAAGCATTTGGAAATATAAAGTTGTCTTTAAAACCAAAGCAAATCAAAACTCAACAGTCTAAAACTGGCATAACTGTCAGTGTTTAAAAAAAACAAAATGTTTAAATCAAAAATTGAATTGAATGATGATCCTTCAGTGGAAAATCTAATTGAATCATGAATTTGGAGAATTGTGACAACTCTAGAAATAAACATTGTTACACTGCTCCTCCAAACCATCCAACAATCCTTCTCACCTCTTCCTTCCCTATGCAACCTCATCTTACAGCAACCTTCAGGAACCCCCTCAGCCTCTTTAGATGTATTATTCATCAAGCAAAATAATGAATTCAGAATAGGCAAACAAACACATTAATTAGCCCATTCATACCCTCCACTGGCACGGTGACAGAAAAATAAAATGGCAAGAGAGAATGAGGCTTATGAGGATGACATGGTATGAATTTTGACAACATAATAAAATGGTTGACAGCTAAATGTGTTGAATTGTGTGACTTCTGCGTGATATGGCGAAGATAGATGTCCTTAATGCATGCATGGATCATTCACAGGACCACCTGCAAGAGGTGGCCTCTTTTATGGGTTCAGACGTCTAATAGGAATAAGTCATTACACCTCACTGAATGTCAAGAGGCCGCTCTGAATATGCAAGTCAACCATTAGCAGGGCAGCCGACAGCCCACACACTGACTCCAAGAGAGGGCGTTGACATATGGCAATGCTATTAGTCACTCTGTCGAACGATGACAAAACCTGACATGGCCTGAGGGGTTGTTCATGTAAGAGAGACCTGTCGGGGAGTTTGTTGGACATATGCATGCACACACATACACACATACGCACACAAATGTATGTACTGTATGCTGAAACCTACTAAAATAAAGTTCAAAAATAAATATGAATGTCAAAGGAATAATCTGTTACAACAATAAGCATATGTGCACAAACAGCTGTGTCAATGTCACACAGACGCGCACACACATGCAGGGCTGAGCGATAAAACATGTCTACACAGGATTGTGATCAGTTTTATGTCAATAACAATGTAGGGCTGGGGGACGTGGCTTATAAATAACATCTCAATATTTTTAGGTTGTTCCACGATATAGCTAGTATATACATCTCAATACACACATTTTTGTCTAAAATAACATACTGTTAAAATACCAAATACCTAATCTTATTGTGATATTGGCATTATTTCCAGTTGCTGACAGAATGACGTCTCACTGTTACACACAGCAACAAGCACGGCTGAAATCAAAAGCAACATAGCTTACAGGCATGCTTCAACCCAGATACTGTTGTGGTATAAATGCTCACAGCCAGATACAAGCTGCAGAGATATTCTTCTACAAACATTTAATCCCATACACACATAGTGAGACCCACATGCACATACTCATACACACATACAAAGTCAATACCTGTCACACAAATACCCGCGCACCCCTCTTCAGGCCCATCAACCTCCATTTGCCTCAGACACATCACAAGTAGGCCAATGAGTGATGGAGAAGTGGGCTGAAAGAGCCAATGGGCTTTAAAAGAACTAAAGTCAGTAAAGGAAAAAAAGCAGAGAGGTCCAAAGACCACTTAGATTATAGCAGAAAAAAGGAGAAACAAGACAGAGAAACAACTCTGTGTTCCAGACCTTGTGACTCAACTTCTGCTCTTTGAAGAGCTCTTTTTATTCTCAAGTACACCTACAGTACTTTGTTGGTAAACAAAATGTGCCATCCAACTGCAGCGCACTGACAAAGCTGCTGCTTAAGTCCTAAAATCCACTACTTGACGCAGAGCACTGCCATGTGTCAGCCCACACAGTACTGGTCTGTCTGTAGAAAAGGGAGCAGTGAGGGATAATGGTTTTGAAGGCAGAGAAGAAAAAAGTCCTTGAGCAGGTAATGGTCACAATTATGATTTCATTTAAATAGTTCATAGTGTATTGGCTCCTGCTGTTCTCTATCAAAAGAAGTGTGTTTGAGTTTAAGTACATCAGCCTCTCCACATGGAACAACTGAGAGTTAATGAATGATTAGGAAAAGAACTCCACAGGGCTGGGTAGTAAATTGCACAGAAATAACAAAGAGGAGACTAAAGCAATAGTCAGTCCGTTTCTTTTGACTGAAAAAAGAAAAGAAAAACTGTGTGTAGCAATATGAGTGACTAGGCATTTTTTAATACTCCGTCCAGGCTGCCTCCCCAAAGGAATGGTAGGGACATTCTGCTTTGATATCCTAATTAATTGTTATTTGGTGTTACTTTTGGCATTTAAAAAGATACTTTGTTGGCCTGGCAGGGATGCTTGCTGGCCTGGGGGATTGCCAGGTCTGTTCAACTATAGGGGAAAAACCTGTTGGTAATGGCCTATTTTGTCTTTATTATCGACTAGGCCTGGGCAATAAAACAATAGTGATAGACAGGTCATCAATAGCGTCAACAGTAACATAGGTTTCTGCACGATGACTTCGCTATATAAACCTTTAAGGTTGAAAGAGCAGTATGTAAAATATGGCCACCTGTAAACTCCCAACAAACAGGAGGCAGCGTATCACCAGAATAACCGCAAACTGCTGCTCACTATACTTTCTGCCTAACTACTAGCTGTCATTAGTTTAGATAGCTAGGAGAGTGTTTATGTTAAGTTATTTTTTGGGGCTTTTTTGCCTTTATTTGACAGGACAGGCAGAGAGTAGACAGGAAACAGGGCAGAGAGAGAGGGGATGACATGCAGGAAAGGGCCGCAGGCGGGAGTCGAACCAGCGGCCGCTGCAGAGAACTAATAGCTTCCATACATGGGTCGGACGCTCTACCAATGGAGCTAAACGTCCGCCCAGAGAATGTTTATACCACGGGAAAGTCAGAATAAACACACCCGAACTGAGAACAACACCGGCTATGAGACTGACAGGGACCAGAGCTTGACAACAGGCAATACTGTACCAAGCTAATATACAACGGCACCGATCAGGATTCTGTCTCCAGGGATGATGAACACAGAAAGCAGGGACAGGAGAGGCGCGAAGCAGGAAGAAGCGAGAGGGAGGTCGGGTATCAGAGAGGCAGCGGGGAGCCCCAATAACCACAACAGGGAGTGGGCAGGTTGCTGCTGACATGCAAGTATGATGGGAAAAACTTTTTAAAAATCTGCTTTATAATGGAGTCTGGCTTACCTCGTTGATGAGGAACTGCAGTTGAAGAACAGCTGCTCCACTCTCATGCTGACAGTAGCAGTCCACCCCAGGTCGTCCCAGTCTGATGACATCACAAAGTCAAGGAAGTGTACAGAAGTGGACTATGGGTATATCAGCACAATACAGGCAAAAACAGTACATACGTATTTGTCGGTGATTGTGGTGGGAAAGAGACTAAGAACAACATCCAATGAACATTTGATAATGATAAGATATAATAAGTAGTCTTTAGTTCCTGTATTTGAATCTTTGTTCTATGATGAACCTGCACTGAAGCTGAAGTAACACAAAAATGTTACAAGTGACTTGTGTCACTGGCCGGGTATAAGCATGCAGGTGGTGCAGTGTCAAATCCTGTTATAAAGGATGACTGGAGTTGAAAAAAGTGTATTGTGATGCTTGGTGATTGCTGACACACCCCCTACTGTGCTTCACCTCCCACCTAGGGGAAGTCAAGTTCAAAGCAAAACATCCATGCAAGCACAGGTGAGGAGCAAACCCAGTGTGCTCCTGACTTTGTATTTCACTTGTGCAGAGGCTCTGCTCTGTGTTGTCACAAAAATGGAGTTCAGAAATTTACAATCTACTACTGTCTTTCAAATTGCCATTGTCAGTATTCAACTTTTTAAATTGAATTACCACTTATATCAGGATGCTTTGATGGTGGTAGTGTTTCTATGTCGCCTCTTTATGTCAATGACAAACAACAGTAAACTGAACATCTTTGGGTTGTGTGCAAAACCAAAACACTGATCTGCATTTTACACCTTTTTGTAGACCAAGCAAATAATTGATAAATCAAGAAAATAACTGACAAATTAACTGACAATGGAAATAATTTTAAGTTGTAGCTCTTGTTACCAGCCATGCAAATCATGTAGTAACTGACCAGATATTATTCTAGTATCAGGGAGGGCTGTGTATTGGCAAGAATCTGGCAATACAATACATATCACATATCACCACCATATGCATAAAATCTGAGTTAAAAGTTTATGTTTTGTTTTGTTTTTTGCAAGAAAATAGATT
The DNA here is from genome assembly GCA_027495735.1 of Lutjanus campechanus. NCBI lineage: Eukaryota > Metazoa > Chordata > Actinopteri > Lutjaniformes > Lutjanidae > Lutjanus > Lutjanus campechanus. Next base: position 389 of record JAJHUR010087119.1, on the reverse strand, counting down.
AAAAAAACTGCTATCTCATGGTCGAGGTTTAAACATGAACCACTGTCACGAATCTTTGGATGCATCTTAATATCACGTACTGGTGGGCCAATATCAGGCCAATATCAAATCTTCCCTTTTTAGGTAAAATCATTGAAAAGGCTGTGTTCCAACAGCTAAATTACTTCTTAACAGCCAACAGCTGCTTTAACGTCTTTCAGTCAGGTTTTAGACCACATCACAGCACTGAGACAGCTCTGGCCAAAGTATTTAATGACATTCGCTTAAACACAGATCATGGCAGATCTTCAGTCTTAGTGTTATTGGACCTCAGTGCTGCATTCGACACAGTCGACCATGATATATTACTTGATCGACTGGAAAATTGGGTGGGACTATCTGGCACAGTT
>JAJHUR010087118.1:0-23638 GCA_027495735.1 Lutjanus campechanus | reverse complement strand
TTTTTTTTTGTCTTTTTTTAATCTGTAACTGTAGTGGATTACAGTTACCTTTGTTTGTATAATCCAGTTACATGTAATCTGCTACCCCCCAAGCCTGTATGTGAAGCAGAGTGAGTCTCCTCTGGAATAAAATGCTCTGTAATAACATAAGTTTACTTCGTCTTTGTTCCCTCTGCGCAGCCCGATGCCGGGTGAGTCTGTGGGTGCTGTGAGCGTTGTTTCAAAAAAACATGTAGATAGAAATCTTCAAAGGTTTCGAGTGAATGAATTTTGAATGGCACAACAAGAGACAGGCAGGATTATTAAATCCCACCAGGGATCACAAGTGCACCTCCACAAACAGGGAGGTTCTCTGATGAAAAATAATAGCCCCTTTCCCCCGTATCTATAAAAATATATGTATAGAGGAGTAGACATAAAGTACACTGACAGACATGGAATGCATATCAATCATCTATTCCAAAACTAACTCTTATACTTGATATGATCATTCATCTTGAATGACTCTTAATGAGAGTCTGAGGAGACACTGAATTGTCTTGTGACAGGCATGTATCAATTTATGGATGACACTTTACAGTAAGAGTACATTTATTACCATTAGGCAATGCAGTAATAAGCTCTAACTAATGTTAATTAATAGTTAACTAATGTGGTTAGTAATTTACTAATGGTGTTCAATGCTTATTCAACACTCTGATGCATTTAAGAAGTCTTATTTTGAGGTAGTCAGTGTTTTCACCTTCACAATAAAGGTCCCAAAGAGTAATCATTTATAGGTTAGGCTATAAACTAAGGAACATCTACATGAAGATAAAGAAACAAGCAAACCTTTATAATGAAGCCCGTATTTTAAAGACATGTAGACTGAGACACCTAAAACAAGTCATTAATTGGAGGACAGACTAATAAGTGGACAATCATTACCCTTAAATGAACATTTATACAAACAGATTTCTCTTAATAAAATGACTTAGCTGTGACCTTCTTGACATAATATGTCTAACATCTTTATCAACCATAGAGTATTATTAGTTCATTAACATTAAGAGAAATGTTAATGATGTACACAGTTACTTTATTCTTTTTACTGAATCAGTTAAGTGTTAGTTATTGCTAATTGCTGTATTAATGTTAATAGCATCTTTATGAACTATTAAATATTCCTTAAATTAAAAGCTTGGTTAACATGAACACATGAGTAAATGTTGACTGGACACATTTGTTAACTGTTAGTTAATGCGGTTTACTTTATTAATCTTAATAGCATCTTTATGAACTATTAAATATTCCTTAAATTAAAAGCTTGGTTAACATAAACACAGTAGTAAATGATGACTAGACACAGTAGTTAACTGTTAATTAAGTGTTAGTTAATGTGTATTACTTTATTAATGTTAATTGCATCTTTATGAACTATTATTCTGTAAGTTACACCCTGGTTAAACACATTAGTAAATGATGACTAGACACAATAGTTAACTGTTCATTAACTGTTAATTAATGTGTATTACTATATTGATGTTAATAGCATCTTTATGACTGCACACATTAGTTATCTCTTAATTAGCTGTTAGTTCATGCTTATTACTGTTCATTAATGCTTAGTTAATACTCACTACTGCATCAACTAATGTTAATTAGTTTACCCTCATTGTATGAACGATGACATATGAAACTATACATTTATGAGAAAGTATTTTACAAAAACAGAGTCTGGCAGGTAAAAGGTATATTTTCTGTCTGTCGGGGTGTCATATGAATTCACAGAGAAGATGGACTGCCAGCAATCACCCAGTATATGAGGTTTGATGGTGACAAACTATGACAACTCCACTCCAATGGAGCCTCACTCAGGCAGGAGGAGCGGGCCTGTGTGTGGTGTGTGTGTGTGTGTGTGTGTGTACGTGGACTTTGAGAGTTGAATTCCCCGCAGGCTCGTGCAGGAGCGCCTGGACCGTTTCTGTTTGTGTAAGAGCTTTCACATTTTTTTGTGGCACTCCATTCAAAGACTTCTGAGTCCACAGCAGGAGAGCCTGGGAATTCACTGATTCCTCTCTTCCTACGAGGTTTATTGTAAAATGAAAGTGCATTAGAGATTAGCTTTCACACTCAGTCAGTGCTGCTGGGACCTCCACACATTCTGTCACAGTACAAGACAAAGCTCTTCTCTTTGCACTATTCAAAACCTCCAGTTTCCTCTTGCAGGGTTTAGGAGGCTGACAGAGCTCCATAAGCCAAGATGTGGAAACAATAATAATCCACCTTTGAACAGAAAATGTTTAAATGTCACCTATCACATTTCATAATGTATGTAAATAGCTAAAAACAGCTGTCTGCCATGCTGCATGAATAATCCTGTGTTTAGCACTCCCTTCTTCTTCTTTTTTTATCCCACAATGTTTCAGGCTGCTGTCTTGTATTGATATTTTTTCTTTCACTAACAATGAATCAAATGACCGTGTGATGTGAAATGAATCACTTTTGTTGATTTACCTATATCTTAAAGGTGCAATATATATATTCAGCCCCACTATATAGTCAGAAAACAACTATTTGGCCGTGCATGCATGTTAGATGCAGGGGAAGAGAGAAAGAAATTCACATGCACCGTTTCCAGCATGGCGGCCTGGTGAGTAACTTTCTCATATTACAGCTAAACGGCGACTAAAATATGTTTCTGAGAACAATTTATGTGCGAGATGCAGCGACAGAATCTTCATATTTAATCAGTGCTGCCTAGTTTTGACAGTTTGATTTGAGTTTTGGGAGCCTCCGTTGGAAACCAGAGCCGAAATGGCAGCTGCCTGGTTACAATCCTTCTTGTGTTCTTCTGTTCTATTCTTCTTGCGCTAAAGTATGTTTCTGAAAACATTTTTACTTGAGGACTAGGTAATTCTATAACAGAAATGAATCCATATTGAATCTGCACTGCCTAGTTTGACAGTTTGATCTGAGTTTGGTTGGTTCAGATGTTGCTTTCTTTTTTTCTCCACAACCTACGACATGCAGAACGCAATCCTGCAAAGCAAACATCCCCTGGATGTCCGTGCGAAGACTGAACTGAGTCTCCTGCATTAAAGACAGACATCCACTCTGCAGACCTCCACAACCTTTACTCTCTGGGTGCTTTTCATTATGTTGAATTTTGTCTCCTCGTCTCCTCTCTCCTCAGTTGACCCGGAAGACGTTTCCCCTCCGCCATGATGAGGGATCTTCCAGTTGGTTAAATGCACCTGGAGGAGACGAGGAGTGAGGAAAGAGGAGGCTTCTGGGGGAGCTCAGAGCGAGGATACACCGGTGTATCCTACACGGAAGTCTTGTATCAAGAGGAGTGATGTTGACTGGACAGTTTTGGCTTTTGATTCTGACTGACAGAAGTTTCCGCAGCACTTTAAGGATTCTGTGTGTATTATTGTGCAGATGACAATAGTGCAAGTAAATAAATAGCCTAAGTAAACGAACAGCACTGAACTGTAGCCGATACTGATTTAAAGATTTAAAAGGAATATTAAATGATGATTAAAAATCAACATCAGAAAGAATACTATTAATGATCAGCTATTTTGAACAGTTTGCGGATCTAAATGAATGCTGTCAGGTGCTGAAGTTGTTCTTAAATAAGTGTTTGTGTGGACATTCGTACCAGTCTGTCTGACAGCTGATACAGTTGTTATCAACTTGTCATCAGTAACTGTCGTCGCTTCAGACTGATGCTGAAAGGAACCAAGTATTTGTCATTTCACAACTTCGTCTTCTCTGTCCTCGCATCTCTCTCTCGTGTCCTCGCCGGGTGAAGCTAAGACGCGAGGAGAAGTGAAGTGAGCGGAGGAGCCGAGGAGACGAATTTGCTGAATGAAAAGCACCATGCCTCAGTATATAAAGGCCACAGTGGGCCTAATTCCTACTTTGCCAGTTAATGTTTAACCTGACACACTAGATGGTTTGTTACACAGGACCATCCGGGAAGTCATCCTTAGAAACTGTTCGGTAAAGGGCAGGCACTTTCAAAAACGCTTGGCAGGTAGTTTAATGAATCTATCGTGTCTGACACAGGCTAACTTCAACCAATTTCTCTTCTGTCAATGAAGAAATACTCTCCAGTTCTGATGTCTGATGCTATCACAGTATCTACGTTAACCTCTTCAGGAGTCGCCACTGTTTGTTCGAGATGAGCTTCCATGGACGCTTCTCGCTGTTGTCACACCCAAAACCACACCCGTAGCTGCCAGCAGTCCCTCCTAGGATGCTAATTGGCTGCTCCACTTTTGGTGCGGACGCAAACTGATAACTAGAAGCTTGGCAAGATGGATTCTTGCGTGATCTCCAAATCCAGCTGCCTCGCGAGAATACTGAAGAGCCGAATCTTCCAATAGGGACAAACTCGCAAGAAAATCCCAATAACAGTGAAATGCGGAAATTCCAACATTCTAAACATCTTTCTTGGAGAAAACAATTACGTGCTAATAGTTTTTGCTACTTGGTGACAATTCTGTGCTTAAAGGTGAACTCCACTGATTTTACACCAATGACGATGTTGATTTTCAAAGTCTGTCTACAGGTGTTGTTGGGTACTACTGCATGTGAGAAATGTTGTATAAAGCCTTTTGTGTTCAGATTTATATGTTATTTGTTCACATAAACATGTTAACAACTACACAATTGATGGTTTATTACCTTTTTTAATGTCTTTAGATTATTCTTTGGCATTTATTGGACAGCAGAGGCAGACAGATGTTGAAGTATGACATGCAAGCAAAGGTTGCCAGCCTTAATGGAGCCAAAAACTTCTTTTTTCAGTTTCGAATCTGTAGTGCTACTTATCCACATAGATCTTTTGGGTGTGAGCTGCTGAGTTTTGGAGATATTGATCATAAAAATATCTGCCTTCTCCCCAGTGTAATGGGACTAAATTACACTTGGCTTCGGATGCTCAAAGCACCAAGAGAAAAAACAAAAAAGATCTACATTTGAAAAATTCAAACCCAGCATCTCTTTCCAAAAATCATGACCCTGTTGCTCAAGATAATCCAAAGACCTTGTTGTGAGCAGTTTCATGTGTGAACTACTTTTTTTAAATTCAAAATAAAATAGCTCCTACATGAAACTGCTTCCAACAAGGTCTGTTTTTTTGGAAAGAGAAAATGGTTTTGAATTTCTCAAATGTGTGTTGTTGTTTTTTTTTTTAGCTTTGAGTACCACAAGTTGAGTGCCATTTAGCCTCTTTATACTGAACAGAAGGCAAACAACAGTTGATATCACCAAAACTCTGCACACCAAAAAGAGTCTAGGGGTTAGAAATGGGTACAACTTTGTCAAAATTATTGACTAATGGCTTCATTAATGGTTAATCAATCAGTTACTAATAGCTGTATTGAAATAGCCAGTACTGAATAATACAAACCTAATGTAAACGCAGCTGCATTAAAGGGACAGTTACATGTTTCCTCTGGCCTGTACTGCTATTTATCCATCTACATTTGTTTAGTGCAAGTTGCAGAGTTTTGGAGATATCAGCCATAGAGATGTCTGCCTTCTGTTCAGTATAAAGGGACTATATGGCGCTCAACTTATGGTGCTCAGAAAAATACAGTAAAAAAATTCAAAACCAATGTTTCTTTCCAAAATCCCAGACCTTGTTGGGAGCACTTTCCTGTAGGAACTACTCCTTTTCTAATAGAAAAAAAGTAGTTTATCTTGAGTAAACGGGTCATGATTTTTAAAAAGAGACGATGGTTTTAAATTTTTTTCAAATGCATTTTTTGGTGCTTTGCGCATCATAAGCCAAGCACCATTTAGTCCAATCACTGGAGAGAAGACAGACGTCTCCATGGCTGATATCTCCAAAACTCTGCAACTAACGGCAAAAAAATCTAGATAGATGAATAGCACTACAGGCCAGGGGGGAAATGTGTATTTTTGATTTTGGGGTGAACTGTCCCTTTAATGCAGCTGTGTTTACATTAGGTCTACATTATTCAGCACTGGCTGCCTTATAAAAATTCAAGTCTATACAACATCCGTATCTGATTGATTAATCATTAATGACGCAGTTAGATAATAAAGGGTGCGTTTTAACAAAGTTGCACCAGTTTCTAACCCTGTTTTCCAATAAATCCTGGTTTACTGTTATAACCGCTGCTGCTGTTATTAACGCTCTATGTGAGTGTGATATAAGACGCGCAGTGTTTGCATTTAAAATGTGTCACATGTCCGTGTGTTTGAGTCCATCTGCCGTCTGTCTCCGTCTGTGTGTGTGTGTCTGTGGGGCGCAGTCAGTGCAGACTGCAGGTATTTGCAGTCACATCAAAACGCAGACTACAGCGCAGCGCAGCGCAGCGCGGAGATTTTTTTTTTATTCCGCTTCACCACCGGGATATTATCTTCTCCTCTCTGTATCAGCAGCGCGGTTTGAGTGGATGTTTATTTCACCGCGGATCCGAGCAGAAACACTCGGTGAAAGTTTATTCCTGCTCCTCCGTGTTCTTAAACTTGCGGCAGCCACATTAGGATCTGATCGATGCGTGGAGCCGCCGGAGTTGTTGGCTCGGCTGTAGTGCTCTCAGAGCGGCGGAGCGGACCGGAGCGGTGCGCGCCGAGCTCCGTCTTCACGCGCAAAAAGGGGAACGATCCGGGGATCACAGACCGGGAATGGAAATTACAAACGGTGTTGGAATTAATGCTGAAGTGAAAACTACAATGTGTTGATTATCTGATCATCTGCTGGACAGACAGACCGTGTGAAGCGCCTGACAGAGGAGGTAAGAAGTCGCAGTGAGTCACACAGTGACTCCTCTATAATCTGGACTGTGTGGATCTGGACACTGTAACTTCACTATACATTTTAACTGCCTGGTGATCTATGCATGTTGCCTTATAAGAGATGTTGCAGCGGGGAATCTGTTCCTCTGTGTGTTAACTGGTCAAACTGTTTTCATTTTGTGTCTGATCCCGATGCTTCTCAGTTATCTGTTCACCATGTCTGCTCCGCCTTTATCACAGTGCCCTATTTAGCTCAGATGGACTCGGGGATCCGAGCAGTGGTCAATTATTACCCCCCCCCCCCATACAGGATCCCAGGCTGATGTAAATGTAGATGATGCACAGCGCCTCTCTGCTGCCCTGTCATCCAGCTCCATTCAACTTATTGTTGCAGATAAATGAAATACAGTTCAGTCAACATCTTATGTCAATACTCATATAGTTTCAGAGTGTGTTTTCAGAGGCAGGCGGTTGCAGTCGGTTCTAATGGGTTGGAAAAACACATGCAACTTGTTCAGCATGTCCTTGCAATGATCAGATCAGCCACTGGTGGACTCAGGCGGGGGGGGCAATCACCCCATCGGTGCTCCTGTGTCAGAAAAAATGCAGCAGATTGCCCTCTTGGATGCTCTCATGGTGGATAAAACATGATAAAGTGCCCTCTAGGGTAGGTGTGTCACAGTGACCACAATGCTGAAATACTGCGCTATTGACAAGCCAACCACAGGTAATGGCTGTTTCACAATTTAATGTCTGCTACATGAATGAATCAATGTTTCAAAAAAAATTCGACAAGCAATACGAGGGCCAGTAATGGTTGAAGTTCAAGGATGGATCAATACCGGCTACCTGTGACCTGACTTCAAACTTGAGAGCTGAAAGTGATTTTTTTTTTTTTTTAAACTGTTTATTTCATTGATTAACCTGTGGTACTTGGTGTTAGCTACTTCCACAGGCTGGGGCAAATGTTGAACTAGTGCTGTAATATTTTAGGGACAGTTAAGAGAAACTGTGTCAATGTCAAGCCTCATTTGAAGCCAATCGAATAATGAGAGTAATAGGTTGGATGCATGTTTTATGTTGTTTTGTTGCCATCTTTGTAGGTTAATGTGTTGAACTTAGCGTTAGCTACTCCCACAGGCTGGGGCAATGATGGACTAATGTTCTAATATTGAGGGACAGTTAAGAGAAACAGAGTGGAGGCTAACCCCTAATTTACACCAGGCATGGCTGCGCTGCGTTATGGCTGCGCCGCGTTAAGGCTGTGCCGCAGCACTCAGAAAGATACGCAGCCATTCTAGTCAATGCTCGTGTTTATACCAGATGCGCCGCGGTGCGTGTCAGCAGACAGGAAAGTCCCGACACGAAAAGCATAGTGAATCCGGTCGATTTTCAAAATAAAACATCTCGTGTCGACGACGGATCGTATTTCACTTCATTGATTCAACGTTATGTGGCGATAACAGGTATGTTTCATAATATTGAGATGATTATAGAGATGTATTTTTTAATTAAACAAAGCTCCAAAACTTTGATCCATGACTTTGAAGACTACAGCACAATAAAGAAGGAAATAACAACATTAAACACAATTAAAACATACAAACCACATAACTACATAGACTTCTTACCCATGGTAGAAGCACAAAAATCAAGGAAAAATGACCCAAAACAACTAAGTAAACAAGTCAACAGCTGCTCCACTTCTGAAATGCTGCTGGTGTGAATTGAAGTCATGGGCATGACGGAACAAAACCGCGGCGCAACCGTGCCTGGTGTAAATCCCGGGTAAGCCTCATTTGAAGCCAACTAAATCATGAGAGTGTACATTTGGATGCATGATTTATGTTGTTTTCGTAGGTTAACCTGTGGAACGTGGCGTTAGCTACTCCCACAGGCTGCGGAGATGTGGGGATAATGTTGTAATATTGAGGGACAGTCAAGAGAAACTGTGAATGTTAAGCCTCATTTGAAGCAACTAAACAGGAGTAGTAGGTCAGGTGCTGGTGTTTGTGTGTTCATGTTGTGTTTTGTGGAAGTTTATACTGTAGTGCAAGCTGTGTAAGCATTAGTTTTGTTTTTGTACGGAAGCTTGCTCGTTACTCCTCACCGCCGGAGTGTGTTTGTGTTGTTGTATCCAAATGTACTTGATAGACATGCCCAGAAGGTAACCATTTTAGCTACATGTGATAAAGAAAAGGTTAAACTGCAGGAATTCAAGACAAGCTCAAGACAGGACAATGTGATGCAGTGAGAGGTGCCCTTCAGTGGAGAAAACATGATGCAGTGCCATAGGCTGCCCTAAATTATAGGAAATTAGTTGGCCTCTACATGCCTCTGAATGTTTTAGTTAATAGTTCCCTGGAGCAACATGTAAGCAATGGTTGTGCAGAAATGAGTACAGCAGTCCAAATAGTGAGTCGGAGCCATTAAATATATTGAATAGGTCGAAATTCTGCATACTGTACTATCTATGGTTGAAGCGAGTTGTTTTCCCCCCCACCTGCTCCTCCTCCTCCCCAGACACGGCAGAGACAGGCAGGCTGCAGGAATGCTGCAGGAGCACAAATCAACAATAACAAGCGACAAGTCCTCCACTATAAGTTGATCAGCTGTTTATAACTGTCAGCTGTCTGTCAAAGTCAAGTCCATTATCCTGAAAACAAAAGCCAACTGCTCTGAAATAACACGCTCTGGACTGCCCGTCTCACTGCCTGCCAAACTCCATTAACATTTTGCTCAGTTTAACGGTTGTAAACATCTACGCCTTCCACAAGATTATTAATGATTTCTTACAGCACATAAACAGACACTCTTTTGGCAAAAGTTCAGCATTAATTTCAACTCTGATTGATGTGAATCAGACATACAAAACAGTTATTCTGGTCCGGAATAGATATTTCAAAGGAGGAGGCCGCGGCTGCAGCTTTCATGTGAAGTGAAGCGAGTTTTTTCAACTGAACACGTTTCCATGATCTATGACACATCGTGGTCATTTTATGATTTATAACAGTCCATATATTACAGATTTCTTTTTAAAGTGACAATCTAAACCAGGGATTGGGACTTTTTCCACTATAGATGTATCACTATATTCGCCACGCTGGTGCCCCGCCACATATAGCTAGTGCGATTTTAATTTTCACCCCTGCTCCTCAACAGCATCAGTCCACCGCTGAGATCAGCCGATTCAAACCCAGCTGAGGCCTGATGCAGCAGGTGAACGTGCCTGAGGACAATCTGCTGCTTGATCATATTTGCAGCTTGATTATTGAACATTGTGCACATTTGAAATTCTCCTTTCTTGTCTCGCTGCGGCCGTGGTGGCTAAGAACTGAGAACGCGTGGCCTTTGTCTTGACACTTCACAGTGTCGCGACCTTGACTTTTCTCGTGATTCTTGATCAGGTAACCGTGTGGGCGGGTGTCGGGGGGCAGGAGCTGAATAATGCATGGCCTTGTACGTCCCTCTGTGGTGAGTTAGCCGCAGATGGGGGGGCTGGTGGCTGGAAGTTGTTTACAGGGCTGAGGCAGAGGATTGGGGATGTATAGGTGAAGCAGCACGCCAAGCGAGGGAACCTCCAGTCCTAATCCTACTGTCTACTAAGAGATGACCTTTGCCTCACGCGGATTAGAGCCATACTCTAATTGACTTACCATTAACTCTTCCAACACATATTTTGGTGTCATGCTAGAGGTGGCTGAGCTGCAGCACCGTGTCCTGATTGTTGGAGGGGGGAGGGGACATTAATCTACCTCGTCGTCCATCGCTGAGTTCCCAGGCTGGGCGCCACAGTGAAACTGCTAATCCCTCGGTAATCATAGCTTAAATCTGTCAGAGCTATGACTTGCTTTACCTCAGTGGTGCACTAAATGGAATAAGAGTGAGAATGCTCGACCGCGAAGCATGAAATGTGTCACGAGGGAGCCAAGTTATTTAGATTTTCATATTCCAGTGTTGCAGAAAGTGTCATGTCAGAATGTCTTATATCCCTGGTATTGTTCCAGCTCATCACTGGGGATCTAGTAAATACCGGTCTCAATTATCTCCACTGTAATTCAGCTCTGATGACAGTATTAGTACCTCTCCTGAGAAGAGATGAGTTGTGTTTGTGGGTTTATTTTGTAGCTAAATATCCTGTGAGCTCAGTGGTGGCCAGGTTGGTCTTTGGGTTCTGAAATAATACCTTCTCTAAGCAGCCCCTGGGCCTCTCAGCGGATCTGCTGGCTATAAATAATGGCACATATGTCACCATGCTCTTGGCTGACGTACACTAAGCCCCGCGCTGAGCCCCATAGGGACCAGCAGAGAGCTGCGCCTCGGTCTTCACCAAGGCCTGGACGCAGACCACAGCACGTCTCACGCTCCACCGACATCCTCCCGAGCAGCGCTCTCATTTTGTTCCTGCCTCTCTGTCATCTCTGCTCATCATCCCTCTCTCCGGTCACTCACTGAATCAGCCTCCACCTCCACCTCCACCTCCTCCTCTCCCCATGCAGCCTGTGCAGAGATGGAAGGGCGGCATTAGTAACAGCTTGTTTGTTTAACGGTATCTTATGTGCTGTGAGGAGTCCAATCACTGTGAGCAGCAGGAGGCAGGGACACATTGAGACCAGTCATTGAGTCACCAACTCATAGAAGCAGCTCAGTCATGAACACACATGAATCATAAGCCAGTTTTACACAGAGATCCCATAGTACTGCCATAAAAAAGACTCTGGCTTTGATTTTTCAAACTGAACCGAACCATGCTGGCATAATGCTGCTGACAACTGCCACTATTAACAATTAATCTGTCGCTTATATTCACAATTAATCATTTAGTCTGTAAAACAGCAAAAATTGACCAACCAAAACCCAAAAAGTCTTCATTTACTGTCATAAATGATAAAGAAAAGCAGCAGATTCTCACATTTAAGAAGCTGCCACCAGCAAATGTTTGCTTAAAAATGACATAATGATTAATTTTCTGTCGGTTGACTAATCAGCAACTTTTTGCAGCTCTAAGGCTTCTCCAGTGTGTGATTTAGGTAACATACTGGGGTTGCAGAAGCAAAAAAGTGGTTACGTGTGGACATGCACCGATTGCAATTTTCTTGGCTGATTGCACTTTCTACTTTGTTCATGGGTCTAACCTGCCGATTCTGATTTAGGCCAATTCTGATTTTTTTCTAAGAGCTATAATTGACAGAATACATCAGAATTTTTGTAGTTTTTCTTTAATGTAAAATGAAATTGGTTGTTCATAATATGACACTGACGATAAAATAACTTTTACATTTTCTCCAGTGCTCCGGGTTACAGCCAGGCCGTATTATGTTATTATATAAGAATATGTACCAGAGGGCAGAACGATCTTGCAAGATCTCATAGGAAAAAAAAGTGATTTCCTGTGATTCCGTGAAAGCAGATGTAAACAACCCTTTCCAGTGAGAAAAACAGAAGCAGAAGTTAAACGAGTCTGGGTGAGAAAATGTTTGAGGAGACGCATCAAAACAGGTTGTTTATTCTTCAGCAAAGAGCAGGAGGTGAGATTTTAACTGTCAGTCTGTGAACAGCAGTCTGCTGCTGGCTAATATTAGCCTGAGGAGCTAGAAAGTTTACTGCTGTTCGGCGATACCATCAGCCGCTCAGCCGCTGTCTCCTTGCAGACTGTCTGTCTTTTCTTTATCGTGTTTATCGCTAATGCTGACTTCACACAAGCACGTGTCTGAGTGTGTGTGACTGTGACCAGTCCTGTTGTGGCTGTGATGTTACTGTATGTGTCCCTGAGCACAGGATGTGACTATCATGTGGAGCATGTGTGTGAATATGACTGGTACAAAATTGGACATGTGGCGCCGACTTGTCAGGCTGAAAACCATCTGGTTCCGGTCTCTGGACTGTCAATGACTGTATTCCTAGTTACATGTAAGACAACCATGTGACCATATAATACGCATCAAGCAACAACTATGCTTTCTAAACATGAACAATGGTTTTGGTCATCACTGAAAGGAGCTCCGGGACCTCGTCTCCCCAATTTGCAGACATTTTCAGTTGTTCTACTTCTTCTACTTCTTTGTGTAAGCTGCTAACTGCTCCTATCTGCTTTTGAAATTGCAACACATCATCAAAACATTTCACAAATGTTTAGTAGTGGCATGATTTTTAAGGGGCAGGGTTGAAAGAAAATCCATGTCTGGGACAAGAATTTGAGGTAAAGCGTGGGTGGAACTGACGGTTACTCAAATATGGAGAATCCACCGTTGTCAAATTTAGTAACTGTTCTGGGGCTTTTGATAGTATCACACAATATTCCACTCACATGGAATAGGAGTTTTGTATTCCTTTAAAGACTTCTCTCAAAGAATTCTCATCCACATTATTCAATGTTGAGAGCGAATATTCATTGTCAGCCTACAGAGAAACAGTATACTGTCTTCCCAGTGAAAGCAGAAATGTGTATCCCATCACGTGTGTGCTTATGTGTGAGCATGTGGGCCACTTCAGGAAATTGTTTGCAAAAATTTACAACAGTGAAACACTGAGTAAATGTGTTAATCAATGCTTCTGTTTGATCTGAGGTAAGTAATATCCTGAAATATTATAGGAATGCTACAGGCAGCAGTGTCTCTTGATACACGTTGCTACTTGTCACTTTGAGAAAGGTGAAATTACTCTATGGAGTACTGCATTTAGGCTACAATATAAACTAACAGAAGGGTGGGACTCAAAGAAAAAGGCGTGGTTGCAAATTTGTCGGCTACTTCAACACCATGGATTTATTTTGGGGGCATTTTGCTAACACGGGGGATGGCACCCCCTCATATCACCTACTGAGTATAGTACAGTGGTTCTGAACCTTTTTGAATCACAACCCCCAAAGAAAAAACAGGTTGGTGTTCGCCACCCAGTCCTCATTTCCCATCATGCTTGGTGGACGGAGTGGTTTACGTTTGCTAATTTACTTCACTGCTTGCAAATGAATGCAAGGGGTCTGTTTCAGGGGGCATTTTGCCTTGTTTTTTAGCAGAAAATAGACAGGAAATAAGGGTGAGAGGGCATAGACAAACAAGGGTCCCTGGCTGGACTTGAACCAGTGCGGTGTAGCAATTTCACTTTCAGCAACTTAGACCCTCGCCCACCAGGATGCCTCAATCTGGTGCTTATGTTTGCAATTATTAAGGTGGCTATCACAAGTGGCTAATGACTCACAAAAGCAACAGATTAACAGAAATGTGTTAGTATCGTGTACAGTACAGTAATGTATATATACAATAGTAGTCAGCATAGACAGTAAAAATCAATTATTCAGCTAATTTACTACAAGAGGGCAGCCCCGTTGTCGTGTTTCTGATTGGTCATACAGAGTCAAACTTGGCCTCAGCCAGACACAGCCTTGCTGGCAGAGCTAGCAGGGGTGCCTCTGTGGTGCCCTGCGGCCGGTGTTGCTTTAATGTCACAGTTAGCCTGACCTACTGTTGTGACGGTCAGTAAAGGAGCAGCCACTGAGTCAGTTACAGCTGCCAGGCGCCGGGCTGGAGGGAATAAAAGGCTGGAGGTAGAAAGGGCGATGCACAGCGGGACTGTGCTCCGTCCACTCCCCCCCCTCCTTCCTGCATCAGTCCTGATGTCAGACTCTCATCTGTTGCCATGGACAGTTTTCACTGTCCCCTCATTTGCCATAGATTCTCCCTCTCCCTGAACATCCCTAAAGCTGGGATTATATAGGCATGCCTGCCAGTTCTTCAGCCTCAATTTTCTCCAAGAAAAGCTGCATAAGTGGATATGTATGAAAGTGTAGTGTTCACACTCCTGAGTGATCTGCCTTGGACAGAGTGTGTCTCTGTGTGTGGGTGTGTGTGTGTGTCCTTGGCAGACCGGGAGGAAGTAACATGCAGCATGCCAGGGCTTCCAAGCCTTCTCCTCGGTGGCGGAAGCAGCATTTGGGTTAGTGGTCTGTCGTCCATATGCCCTCCACCTGCCTCAACTAACACATGACCATCTGGGTGAGATTAGTATTTCCTGCTCCAGTATGCACAAAGGATTACACAGTGCTCCTTCAGATGGAACACAAACAAATATATAAACCACCACCTGAAGCTCAACTAGACTGACTGACGACAAGACTGACCTTTCTTGCATGGAAGGTAGTGCTCAACCATGACCTTGCCACTACCAGCTGCCCTTCCCTGCCAACATTGCTTCAACAAGCAACCCACTCCTGCAAATTCACTCTCCATTACATCAGGATGGCAATGCAGGTTCCAGTCCAGGATCATGTCATCTTGTGCCTAGATTACTGCTACTCCTGGCTGGTTTGCCAGCATGTATCATCTGACCTCTGCAGCAATCTATCCAAGTTCCTCCACACTACACTCCTCTGTCAGCTGCACTACACTGGCTACCTGTGGCTGCTCAAATCTGATACAAGACACTGGTTCTTGCCTACTGTGCTGCAAATGGCTCAGCCCTGTACTACATCCGGGACATCCCAGTTATCCACTCGGGAGAAGTTAAGTAAGGCAGCTGTGGAAGATAAATGGATCAAAACAGGACTGGTCTTTGTGTGAAGCTAAATTTCACATTTAACTTTCAGTTTTAAGTCAGAGTTTGGTTAAGTAAAAACTACTTGAGTAGGTTTAGGCAAAAGAAATATGTGGTTAGGTTTAGGCAAGGAAACTACTTGGGTAGGTTTACAAAAAAAGTTCAGGTTTACAGTTAAAATAGTGCCTTTCACAACATTAGAAGGGCTCTCTTCCAATCACACGGACACATCGTCAAAGCAACAAGAACTAGGCAATCACAGCTTAGTAGCAGTAGCCAATCACAGCACAGTAGGGCAGAACTAGGTGGAACAATCTTGGGGGAAAAAAATATCACGTCCATTCACTAGTCTTGGCTGATAGCTAACTTACTGTCCCCATGTTAACTTTTTTTTTTACATCCCACATATTATGAGAACTGCTATATCAAAACGTAAAGCATTGAAGTAAGACAAAGAATAAAAACAAGCCTGACAAAAAAAATTTTAATGCAACACTGTTGTTTTTTATAAGTTGATGTAGATCTCAGAGTTCTTCTAGCCTACAATGGCTGTTTTACATTGGGCAATGGATACCAATGTTTTTTCCAGAAGGGCAAAGTCATGACCCACCCTGCTCTGCCTCTGGTTGGCTTACCCCTGATATCTTTAAGGAAAAAAGTGGTATCTGTAGCCCTGTATGAAATATTCATACTTAAGTGCCTAATAAATGTCTTTTTTCAAGATCAATCATCACATTTTAAAGCTTCCTTTTATTGCAACCAGTCTAACATACACCTGTGCAATAATCATATCCTTTATCACTCTCCTCTATCCATTCATATACATATATTTGCCTGTTTTTTCCCCCACAGAATGACAGTGTAACTGTGTTAGTGGGGCCCAGAGGTGGGGGTGGGAGGTTATTTGTTGGGTATTTGTGGAAACATTTGAAAGAATACATTACCTCATTGCTAGTAGGTTATTTCTTTTTTCATAAGTTTAATGCTACTTAATCCTCCACCTTATTTCAGTGTTTACTGCTCACATTGCTATTCCCTTCAGTTCTCTTTTACACACACACACACACACACACACACAACACACACACACCTACATGTCTCTTACTGCACAAACTGGCTTGCCCCACCCTGCCTCTTTCTGTCTCTGTCTCCCTCTACACTGTGTGTCTGCTCTGTTGAATTCATTCTTCAGCAGGATGTTTTATAAAGTCGCCCAAAAAACACAACTTTTGGATTTTTTTCACCCGTGATTCTGTTTTCACAGCAGCAGGTGAGCCTCTTGTGGAGGAGGCTTGATGTTTGCCCTGTGTTTAAAAGCTGTGGACATATAGACATTTTTTTTAAAATTTCACCCAAGGGTTGATAGCGGTTGTTGGCAGGGGATCAGTTGTCTCTAGTTGAGGTCTAGTCTGAGGGGGTCAAGGGATTGTTAGCTCGCTGGCTAGTCCTCCTTAAATAGCAACAAGAGTTTATATAATTTATACAGTTATGTTTATTGAATTTATTGCTCATGTACTTTGATTTTTTGGTGATCATGGGTAGGGTTGGGTATCTTTTGGGGTTCTTCCAACAACGGTGCTAAAACAATACTTTTAAAACAGAACAGGTGCCTGAACTGACATTTTTTTTACTTTATTTTTTATATATTTTGTTTACTTTAATATATGGCCTATACAAAATGTTTAAATATGAATAACAATTTCACATATAAGCAAAACCAAACACTAATTTGTCACCTCAGTAACAACACAAACTTCAGCTTAAAATTTCAGCCAACTGCTGGAATCGTTTTGAGTGAAATAAAGCCACACTTTAGATCATTTTAATGGCATTTAACAGCATTTGAACATGTTTACCGTAGCTACGAGCTAACGGAACGCTAATATCACATCACCTGCTGCCAGGGCCATGTAGAGACAGTGTTTCGGTAATGTTAGCTAGTGGTTTGATGATGCATCTGTAACATCTGCACCGGTGGGTAACTTTTCGTTAACCTTTTGATTAGGAACAGTTACCATGCTAGCACCGACCAACTTTGATTATGGGTCACGGCAGCATGCTGATGGGGTCAACAACGGACCAGCTATGGGTTGTCAACATGCCCCATAATTCTACAAATGACACTACATTGCACCTGTATGTGTGATTATTTACATTTTTCCGGCTATGAGGACACTCCACAATAATGTACTACAGTGTACATAAGACAAATGAGAAAACACACACTGGCATAAACAAAACCCAAACAGCGGCTACGATGATCCTCTCAGCTGACTGAATAGAAGCTGTAGTGACCTCAGTGTCAGTAAACAGTGAAACAGGTCTGCAGGAGGCCAACACACAGTCCTGGCACCGAGATGGGCAGAGGCAGGAAATGAGGCTCTGGCATGTTGTCGAGCTCAGTCCTGAGGGACTGCTGTCTGGCTCTGTGAGTGCTGACCCGTCAGAGCCAGGATTGGGTCGGCCATACGAGAAGGGATCAGAAATCATGAATAAATGAGCAGAGCCTCTGGCACCGGGCCCAGGCTGCTCACAGACACTCAGCATCCAGAGAGGATTAGGTCTGGTCCTCATACAACACTCCACTGGACACATCATTTACTGAATATTCATCTCATACTTCATTCTAAATAGGCTCTGGCAGTAACATTTTTTATCATTACAGACTGATCCTGTCAATATTATTTGGTTAAATGATTTATTTTTCAGTTTATAGAATATTAAAAAATGTGACATTCCTGCAGGGACCACTACGATGAAAGGCATGACCAAAAGAGGCAGCCAAATAACTTGCCTCATTTTTTGGTTTCCAAATTTCAGTTAAAACTGAGTTTTTTCCAGTATTTTCAACCGCAACTGGCAACTTGTCCTCATACAATCATGATGTAATTCACATACGTAATGCAAGTAATTTGAAACTTTAAATTAGGTTAACGTTGCTTTTGGCTTCACTCAGGACCCACACCCCTGGACTTCTGGGTTAAAATCCTGTGTTTGTTTCACCCATCCATCCACCCCACCTCCTCCATATGCAGATTTTTCACTCACTATACTGCTCCTGTCATAACTAGTACAACCACAAGAGGTCGCCACATAACGATAACTGTAAATTTACAGTTATCGTTAAGTGGCGACCTCTTGTGGTTGTAGCAGCTTATTACGACGCATATTTACATATTTATACGTAAATATGCGTTGTAATAAGCTGCTTGCACAGATGACACCTGGAATGCTGCAACTCTTTGAAATACCAAATTTGTAACCAGCAAATATTTTATTTTACTTTTTGTGAATAATATTTGTAGTAATGATGTTTTCTCAAAAAATTAACTAAATAAATAACCAAATAAATCTAAGAAATTATAAAGTAATTACGTGTAGCATGTATAAGTAGCTATACGAGGCTAACTGTTTCTGTAGCTTTTGGTTAATCTCTTGATTGAACTGACTGATTTTTTTTTATTTATGAGAAAACAACAAAAAACAGTTGGGATTAAAAAAAAAGAGATAAACACACAATACATGATAAAAGAAGGAAAGCAAGAAGGTTGTGGGTTCGAATCCTGGTTTGGGCTTCCGTGGAATTTGCATGTTCTGCCTGTGCTTTAGTGGGTTTCCTCTGGATTCCCCCACAATCCGAAACATGTATATTTGGTTAATCCTCCAGTCAGTACTCCTGACCGAGGTGCTGGCTTACTGTAGAACTGGATCCGGTCCCTGGGTGCTGCACTGTAGCTGTATCCTGATACTAAGACAGGTTAAATGCAGAGAGTGAACTTAAACTTAAGCAACTGATAAGCTTATCAGCATGAAAAACTGAATTCAGTTACAGAGGCTAAAGCTCCTTCGCAGGGGCCATGGTTTCGATTCCAGCCTGCATGTCTACCCAGTCTCTCTTTCGTCCATTTCCCATCTCTCTAAAAGTTGTCCTATCAAACAAAGGCTAACACCCCACAAAACAATGTGAAAAATAAAAAATAAAGTCAAATTGTCTGTATAATGTTATTTAAAATCCAAATGAGAGGAAAACTAGCACCACCAAGATGAAAAAAAATAAAATAATACAACCTGTACTAAGCACTATGTGCTATGGGACCACAATGGGTTTGTTAAACTGGGCATCCTTGGTGTTACTCAGCAGCCTCTCTGCTTTCCACCCTGCAGTCTCCGTCACTTGATCTTTCCTTCACGACAACGTATCTGTAACATAAGGATCCTCTCAAATCAGATTATCCAGGCTGACAAGAAACGCTCTTTTGTTTCCTGAAATGAGGTCACACAACTGCGGCGGAAAAATCGGTCAACAGAAAAAGCTTTTCAGATGTCATCTTCTAATCAGAATATGCTTTTCTCATCGGAAATACCGCTGTGCTCCGGCTCTAAATAGATCATGAGGCTGGGGCTGCTCACTGCGTGAACATTCAGCATAAGCAGCTTATTCCCTGGCTTGCTATTGCTATTTCTTAAATTTCCAATATCTAGTAAATAACCTGCAGTCTTTGTCTCTGCGGGTAGACCCTGTGGGACGCTGGACGGCCAGGAGGATGCAGAGATATGAAAATAGAGACATTGAGCTGTGTGTCTGAGTCAGAGAAGCCCTGTGTCAGCTCTTTCCAACCTGGCCATGAAACGCTACACTGTAAGCCCTCAGATTTACGACTCCTCCGGTTGGCCTTTGGATAATTTTTATTATTCGCTTTGCATTGGTGGCCAGAAATTCATTGCCATTCTTCAGCCACGGAGAGACGAATGTAAGAAATTTCAAGGGAAAAGAAGAAACAAGAAAAAAGAGATTCTGACACAGAAGATGAAGTGCAGCTTATACATTTCACAGATTCCACAGACACTACGCATTTTTGCTTCATGTTCATGTTTGCTTCAAGTGAGAGGCTTTTCTCTTTTTAGGGGGGGTTTTATTTGATAGGGACAGAGAGAGGACGACAGGCGGGAGACAAACCAGCGGCTGCTGCAGAGGACTGATAGCCTCAGAACATGGGGCGCACACGCCACCAGCTGAGCTACAGGGGCGCCCCAGCCTTTTCTCATGTGATCTATATAGTTTCAGTTATAGTGGTCTTGTTTTGGTCACTTTTTTCATGAGCAGAAGCTGCAGGTTTTTATGGGAAAACTGGGATTTGTCGCCCACAGATAAACCGCTTATCAATTCCTGATAAAGTATGCCATCTTTGACCCAGACCCAGAACCAAATCACAATGTTATCAAAAAGGAAAAATGTGTTAGAAAACAGCATTATATTTAAGTATTGTAGTGCTGCAGAGCCTCAAAATTATCAAAATAGTCAAAATAATCGCAATATGACTTTTTTACGTTATAGTGCAGCTCTCGTGCCAATCCTGCAGAATCATTTGATCCATTCTTTTTCAGAATATCTGCTCAGTCTCAATATGTCCGAGTCGGTTCCATGGCAGCATCTGACAATCTTTGCCGCCCCCGTGCACACACTGTGTGCACTTGCAAGGAAGGGAAATGGATCATGCAGCTTCAGCATTGTTTCGGTGGTTTTACACATGGGAGCATTGCTCTCGGGATTAGCTGTAAAGCTCAGGCTATACTGTACTTTAATGTTATGTCGCGTGCAAAAAGAATCAAGGCTGGGACGACATACAATCACCACACTTTAGCAGTTTTTGTTTGCTTTTTTTTTTTTAAAACTAGACCATCGGTAATAGTTGAATCATATCACAAATGATATGAACGGACACATCGGTCAGTCTCTGAGTTTTACTTCAGCAGCATCATCGCTATGCTGCATATAAAAATGGTAAAGAAAATATTTTTTGAAGTGCTACAGTGCATTGAGAAGAGTGAAAACCGCACACAGTACAAAGGTGAACCTTTAAACGACACAGGAAACTGAAACTGAACTTGAAAACTGTCCTTGACTGCATATAAAATGTACAATAGAATGAACAGCAAATACAGGATGTACGTTTTACATCTGTTGCTCAGGAGGGAGGCAGAGCAGTTAAGGTTGGTGGTTCGACTGCATCCTTCAGTCCCAGTTGTCCTTGAGCAAGACACTGAACCCTGAACTGTGTGTGTGAATGGATGAGTACAGAATCACAGTGGGATGCTTTGGATAAAAAGCGCCACATCCCTCGTGGTGAACATATTGGCACCTTGCACGGTGGCCTCTGCCATCAGTGTAAGTGTGTGTGAATGGGTGAATGTTGTCATATGCTGCAAAGCCCTTTGAATGTTCGGGAGAATAGGAGAGTACTGTATAAATGCAGTCCATTAACCGTCCGGGTAGTGCTTGGGAGTGTCAAGATCACACTTTCAGTTTCCTGTTGGGCTTCTGTTGACCCCACCATCACTCACCAGGGTCAATTTTAAAAGAGGAAGGCATAATTTATTAATCCCCTTTTATACACACACACACACACACACACACCTCAAACAGGACTTTTAGACATGCATCAGAGATGTCAGAGCGAGGGGGCCTCTACACACATGCATAGTCAGGGGCCCCAAGCAGTTGGGGGTTAGGTGCCTTCCTCAAGGGCACCTCGGCAGTGCCCAGGAGGTGAACTGGCACATCTCCAGCTGCCAGTCCATGCAGGATTTGAACCCTCTAGTTCCCAAGCCAATCCCTTACAGTCTGAGCTACTGCTACTGCCAACTATGTGAAGCAATCAAATTTCAAAATCTTTTAGGAATTTTAAAATGCATGTAGTGTTTGGCCAGCTTTAGACCGACCATGAAAACCTGACTGTTATGAACTTTACAGAATCTGTTATTTCAATCTTCATTTCCTGATTTGGTTCGTTTTTTGTGGGGGATCTGTGGTTTTTGAGTTGTTTTTCTTTTGTGATTGTGAACTGGAATGGACTGAATTGTTTTCTGGCTTTGGAGAAAACAAAACAGACAAAACACTGGTATTGGATTAGTAAAAGGTATTGGCTGATATGCAATTTCAGGTATCTGAATCGGTATCAGGAAGGAAAAAAAAGATATTTGAGGGTCTCTACCAGAGAGCAACTAGTACTCGATGATATTGTATATAAAAGTTGCAGATTTCCAAACAAATTTGTAATTAATTAAATCACCAAAAACCTTTTGACAGCCAGCCTGGGGCTGGTTAATCCAGCCTGGCTTGCAGGGACAAAACCAGATCTGGTGTCGGTGTTAACCAGCAAACAGTTAATAGAACACGAGGTTAAATATGCAGCGATCTGCCGCATTCTTTGTTACTGAAAGATAAATAAAAAGACAACACGCCTGATTTAACACCCCTCAGAGGTGTGATGTGTGTATGTAAAGCAGATAATGAGCTCCTGATACAAACGTGTGAAAAAGCGTGATGTGACAATAAAATCACGTAGGAGGTAAAAAGTGAGGAGAAGCAGGAGGGGGGGGAGGTTTGATGTACGCAGAGAGCAGGAAGTGGGGAGGAAGAAGAAAGATTGAAGTGGGTTTTTTGTTCTTTTTGGAAATGCACAAATAGACGTCCCCTTCCTGTTTGTTAGCATGCCCATCAGAGGGTTACTGTGTCGCCGCTGAGCTGCAGCTGACCTGCCGCCGCTCGCTGCACCGCCGCCCCCGAGCCAATTAGAGCCTCCACCAGCCCAATCTCGTCTCGTCTCTCCTCCCCTCTGCCGCCCGCTGCATGCCGAGCGAGCACCTGAGCCTGAGAGGGAGGACGCCTCCACTTTTGTTTGTTTGTCTCTGCAGTTCCGTGTGGCTCAATTAACTTAATGGAAAACAGGTAGATTGAATAAAAATCGCTTCCTATTTGCTTTGGCGGAGCAGGTGCCTCTCGGGGTCTCTCTGTTGTTGTGTTGTTGCCGCTCCCTGATGAATGGAGCTCTGTCCCTCCACTGCCCAATCAGCCAGCTGATTCCCTGCTCCCTCTCATTATGCACACACACACACACACAGGCTGATTTAATAAAACCTGGCACTGGGGTTTCTTGGTATTTTTAGCCGCTATTTCTATAAACTGTCCCTTGTAAAATGTCCTGGGAGGGTTTGGTGAGTGAATATTGACGGCCCTCAGGAGCCAGAGTGCCCGCCCCGGGATAATGTTACATCCTTCCAAAGCGCTTGACAGCATTGCCCTGTTTTCCACTAACATTTCATTTTTTATTTTTTTTATCAGTGACATATATTAGCTGTCACGGTGCTAAAGTGTCCGTCCTCCTTTGTTGTTCGACATAATTAATGCCTCCCCTCTCCAGAGATTCATCCCACCCAACCAGCCACTCGCGGGGAACAGATAACAGTGCTAGCAGTGTTAGCACTTAGCGTCTTCATTCTTACTGTTTACAGTTTTGTGCAGGGGGGGATTTTGTCAAGCCAAATATTAAATTTACTCATTTCTTTT
>JAJHUR010087117.1:0-40409 GCA_027495735.1 Lutjanus campechanus | reverse complement strand
TTTTTTTTTTTTTTTAAAGTAAAACTTTGTGGCCTGGTGACAACCACATGCATATACAGAAGAATTGTATTCACCAGTTGGACAAGTTGCATCGAAAAGGATTTTTGGCATGAAGTTAAAGTAGGCAGAGATGTATTTTACTGTACTTAAGTAGAGTTTTCAGGTATGTGAACTTTACTTAACTTTATTTATTTTTCTTTCAATGGTCTTTTTATTGATGACAAAGTATGTATAAGACAATCACTGTGCAGGTACAAAACATTTTTGATTTTTTGCACAACATCCACCCATGACACAACACAACCCCTTGTCCAAACATCTGAACATGGACACACATATACATCCACTGACATAAACTTGTAAATAAATGTAATGGAAATGAAAAAAGACTAACAACCATGATGATCTTGTAAAATTTGTTCTCTGATCCCCGAATAGTGTATCTAATCCTCTCCAGATTCATGCAGGATATCATGTCTCTGAGCCAGTATGAATAGGAAGGAGGAGCTGAGTCCTTCCACTTGAGTGAAATAGATCGTCGGGCTAGTAAAGAGGCGAAAGCCAGAAAGTTGAGCATAACTTTTGGTAAATTCAAATCTGGAGCAATGCCAAAAATGCCAGTCAAGGGATTGGGTTCAATTCGATGAGGAAGGATTTCTGATAGAGCATGGAAAATCGATGTCCAAAAGTTATTTAAAGAAGGACAACTTTATTTATTTTTGAGACAACTTTTTACTTTTACTACCTACATTTTACAAAAAAATATGTTCTTTACACTCCTTGCATTTGCAACATGCTCGAAACTTCCATTTTAATGCATTTGAGGGAAATTATTCATTAACTTTATTATTTTATAATAAAGATATTTTGCATCACTGCACACCACCTTTCCAACATCAAACTCTGTAGGCTGAAGGACCGCAAGACGAGCTCTAAATTTTTAACAATGATAAGCAATAGTGAGCCCTACACTGGAAGTTGATCAGCTATTAATAACTGTCAATTGTCTGTCAATGTAAAGCTAAATCTGTGTCCTGAAAACAAACACTCATTGCTTTGAAAATACACACTCTGGACTTTGAGATCAGTGACTGCCTGTCTCACTGCCTGCCAGACTCCATTAACATAATGCTTAATTTAAAGGTTATAAACATCTATGCCTTCTAAAGGATTATTAATGATTTCTTAAGACTCATAACGGTGACTTACTCATTCTGCACACATTCATCATTAATTTGAACTCTAATCAACTTTAAACAGGCAAACAAATACAGTTAATCTGGTCAAGAAAGGACATTTCAGAGGAGAATATGTTGCTGTAAAGTTGCTGTCAGAGAACCTGGTATTCCAACTTGGCCTGTTTCCTTAATCTCTTATGATATATCATGGTTACTTTATGATTTAGTACAATAAATATATTCCATATTTCTCCTTTAAGGATTATATTTTCTCATCAGTAAGTCAATCCATGTGTGAATAGGCACATATTAATAAGGAATACATGTTAATGGGAGTAAAATTGTTGTATATTGTATATACTGCATACAGTATATGGCACATTCACATAGCAAATCATTATTACCAGGAATTGTACTCATGGGACTGAAGATGACTTACAGTTACTGTGCATCACAAAAAAGAGAAAAAGAGAAAGAGAGAGAGGGAATGAGGCAAGAGAAAGACATTTCAATTCCTTTCATTAAAACTTATTACTTTGTATTTTATGGTATTGTAATCCTCTCTATGAGCAATTTTGTAATAGCATAAACCATTATTTATCTCAGATTAATTAGATTAAAGACCTTTTAAATCTCGTCTGGTGCAGAACGCCCATGGAGCTTCTCTTTTCACAGCGAAGAAACACCAATAGATCTTTACCACCGATCACTTTTTGTAGATTAGAGGATTGTTATTAATTGGTCAATTGGCTAATTGTTCTTTTTCTTAATTAGACACCGCAGAGGAATAACAGGCTTTGTTCGATGACCCTCATTTACAGTAATGTGCTTGTCATATTAGTAGGATTCACACACATGCAAGCCAAAATCTAAATTATTGGGCAGAAATATGTATTGTGTAGTGAATGAATCTTAAACTAAATGATACAAATCATGAATCATGCCACTGACAGATAGCATAAATCTTATCACCCTCTGGCTACTGCAAAATGAAGGTGGAAAACTGAACATAAGTATGGAAATTAGATTAAATCTTCATATAGTGAGGGTTAGGACAAAATAACACCTATTTCCTTTCATTTCATGTAAGCAGACAGGCTATAAGAATGCATGTTATGTGCAGTAAAATGCCTACTGTGGTATCTACAGGATGAGGAAAGGCTGCACCTGTTTACATTCACACCTGGGAGCTGCCTTGCAATAACACATTATTAAACTGGTATGCAAGTGGAAAATAAAGGGTAGAAACTAAAGAGGCACTGACAGTCTCAGTGATAGTGCTGCTACCTGAAGTGCAACAAAGCTGGAGAGAATGCCGTTTTATTAACGCAGAAAAAGTTCTGATAAATTACTCACATACTACAGTACATGTCTGCCATGAACAAACAGACAAAAGGATAAATCTCCTTCCATTTTGTTCTTCCAACACTGTCAGTTATAATCAAAATAAAAGAATCACACAGTAAATTCTCCCTCAGGTCTCTTAGGTTCTCACAGATGGTCTTTGGCACAAATTACACCCAATGTCCTCCAGAAACCAGAATATTCCCATCAACACAAGCACAGCAAATCTGAGGCAACTCCTCTCCCCACAAACTACAAGTGGTCAGCAAATGGCTTGACTGGTGACCAAGATCAAATGCTTTCTAAATTAAACTACCACAGATATTATTGCCATGAGAATTTTATACAAGATCTGTGATGGCATGTGTCAGCATTTTGGGAGAGTTTGGGGAGGGAAAGAGTCACAAAACAACCTCCATCTCACTCCATGTGTGCAGCACTTTAACCAAGACAAAAAATGCATTGCAAACCTAATAAAAGGTAATAACATAAAAAAAAGATGAATGAAAAACAGTATTTGGAGGGAAATAAAGCAATGTGCTTGAGACTGAAAGTAGCATTTACCAACTAAAAGGATCTCAAGTCTGTGATCACTGACTGTACAACTGTGCGATCATCCTCAGTTGAAACTGAGGAAGAACTGAAGAAGCCTCTTGGATGAGAGGCGAAACGTCTTCAAGAACTCTATGAAGTCCAGTTGCCTACAACAAACCTTGCTACGGCATCCTCAGTTGAGGAAACAACAACCATGTTGCTTCAGTTACCATTTTAGTATAAAAATACCCTGATCTTATCAAACTAAATAACAAAATGGCTCTGTAAGCAGAGAGGAGCATCCCACCACGCTTTAATTGGGATGCTGAAGGTCTGACTTACGTTATGTTCACATTACCTGGGACACAGCTACAAATTGGCCAACCATGGCCAACTACACTGTCACTGAGTCGCCAGTGAAGTGTTGCTGTATGCTCATTTGACATCAATAAGCGAACATGGATTGTAGAGCTGATCTTTTTTTTTTTTTTTTTGAAGTTGTGGGAAAAAGGGTATTGTTAAACTGAACTGAAAACTGGCAAGCGGCGAGAATACGTTTTTCTTCCATTGTTTACACAGCACAGGAGTGGGAGACGGGATACACATGGGGCAAAACAAAAACATATGATTGGTGCAAGTGTCACTGCGTCAGTGAAGCGCTGAAAAAAGTTGAGACCAGCTCAACATTGATTTGTAGTGCCTCACACCCGACACACGGAGGGTGTTGAACGTCAGTTTCTAGCTTCATGTTGCTGGCTTCCATTGAAAATGACTTGTAGACGGATGATTTGTCGCTGGCAGTGCAAACTTAATGTTACAATCATATTTCACACAAAGGATATACGGACTTTTAGAGTTTCAAACCAAATGGCTAATTGAAAATCAAATCAAAATTAATCAGAAGAAAATCAAAAGTGAAAAGCACGGCTTCTGAACACAATTAGTTTAACAAATGTTCACCTCTCCTGCTCTTCATAGACTTGTCAGGATGGCAGACTAGCTTTTGGACTGTTTTCTAAGATTTACTTGTTTCCTGGGTACTGATGTTCAAAATTTGTATCCATCTGTCTTGAAGTACAATTTGGTACCAATTGTACAACTTAGCTTAGCACAGCTCAATCAAACAAAGCCCTTTTTATACTGTATATATGTTTTGGTTTTCCATTTCAAATGTAATATTTTTAAATGAGTTGTTTAATGTAAAAATATTGAGATGACATGTAACCAACGAAATCCAACTAAACTGAAGGTGGTGGCAGGCAAAACTAACGTTAATTCTCTAACATGTCTAACTCAGCCCAAAAACAACAAATGGACTGAATCCTGATTCATTTAAGTAACAGGTTAAAACTTTCTATTAGTACAGTGTGCAGTGATGTCACATCCTCCTGGCCGTGCCTTCTACTGTAAACTGTCCACTGCCATCATCTGTAAGATGACCAGAGAGTGCAGCTCAACAAGGAGCTCTGTATGAGAGACCATGAAGCCAGACACTCAAAGACATTGGCAGACTTCACTGAGCTCAGCCCAAATATACAACACACTCCCCTCAAACCTGGGCTTGTTTAGCTGCTGGCACCCGAAGGCGTCAGTCAGATGTATGCCAGCTGAGCTGAAATGTGCCCACAGAGTACACACTGCAGCATCACTACCAGCACCCGTGCCCTCACCTTGTCTACCTTGGCACTTTTTGAGTTTGATGGAAAAAATGGCCCATTGCAAACGACATGTCAAGTGCCAGACAGCATATTTATACATCTTAATTAGCAATAATGAAGCCGAGTACCTGCCAGCGATCTGATGCCAGTGGTTACTGTGTCGTGTTGACTAGGCTGTATGTCTGTTGTTTGCCTTCTACTTACATGAGAATTGCACAAATAAAATATGTGAAAGGATCCTGTGTTTTTACTTAAACCATTAGATCCAATAACAAACATGTAATGATGATGGATCTTCAAATGCAGGCAACACTTGAGGATGAAAATGTTTGAATGAGCCTGTTACATCACTTAATGATAACTAAGCTTATATCTACAGAAAGGTAAAAGCTGCAGGCTGCAGCATGCCTCAGATTTACAGAAGATTATGAATGAGCAGAGGATAATTATTAGTTGCATTCACAGTTTGTCATGTCGCAGATCATTCATTTTACAGGACCTGTCAGGACATGTTGATTGACTACAGCAGATTCTCACGATGTTTTGTTTAAAGACCCAGTGATTTGAGGCCATGTTTGGATGCAAACATGTTTAGATCTGTCATCAGCGATAAGTTTGGGCCCTGCACGGCGAGACATTCTTTATGAAGGTAATGGAAACAAGTTGCATGGATTTTTTACCGTGAAATAGGCTACAGCCATCCTCCTGACGTCTGGATTTATGGCCTGGTAATTCCCCTCTGGAGTAATTTGGCTGGTACATCTGCAGCTTAGCAGCATTCCAGCAGAGCTCTCCTGTGCTGTGAAGTCAGGAGATGACTGATTGATTGATTGTATTACTCTAGTTTTAGCATGGCTTTACAGAGCTATTGCAGTGAAGTTCTAATGTGATCTATCCACTGCAAACTACAACTGTGCTTGACGTAAGCAGAGATTGGCCTGTCTGCTGCTGGGTTATCCTGCTGTGTTGATCACAAATCATAGTTAAAAAGTGAACTTAACATAATACAATAACCCACAGCAGTAACAATATGCACACACAGACTTATAGTTTCAGGGAAATTTAACCTCCCTTCACACAGGAAAAAATATGCTGGATATGAACAGTTAAATCCTAAACCATTATGAACAAAGTGTCTGACTACAACATAGCTATGTAATGACAATCTTCTGCTTAACCATGATTATATGTAATTCTTCACTGTTGATGATACCAAAATAAGATAATCGCTTCAAGTTTCACTGCTTTCACACAAGTGATCCCTCTACAACTTCTTTGTGGTGCCAATTACAGGCTAAAAATGACCAAATGTAAACCTTCGTTCTGCTGACAGCTCATGTTTCCTAGCTTTCAGGTGATAAGTCCCAGGCACGTGCTGCTCAGACAGTGATAATGAGACCAGTCGCTCACCAGCTTGCTGTAGAAACACTGTGGTCCTAAGAGCTCAACCTGTTCCCTAAAACAGCCAGGCCTGCAAAGAAAAAACAAAACCCAAAATATCTAAGGCTCAAAGAGGGTCTAATGCCCAGGGTAAAATCTGACTTCAGCAGAGGAGAAATGACTGGATGTGTTTGATTACTGCGTTTTGAAAAACTCCTAATAAATACTGGCCAGCATCAACCAAAGCCTTTATCATTTTGGTCACTATAATTGTAACATGAAATTCTTATACCATCTTATCACTATTATTAACCATTTTTTAAAATTACCGTTAGTGACTCACTACTTTTACACATAAAAATTATGCTCCAACCTTTATTTAATAAAACAGGTTAGAGAACATGAGGCAATTCACAATTCACTATATTATCATTAGCTGTTCAATAACACTGTATTATCATAAAACGCCATTTTGCCAGTTTTTATTTTTGTAACAATATGACCATCTAGTAAAATGCGGAGATTACACAATTTACATTTCACTGTGGTTGTGTTAGCTGTGTAGCATGAAAAAAAGAAGCTAATTCACGACATTAACTGTATTTTTAAAAACTTGATCAAAAAACTGCTAATGTAACTGCACTTAGTTTATCTCAATTTGTCTTTAGACTGTGAACCTGATAGCAAGATTGGTTAATTATCATCTAGGTAGCAACAACTATGCTAATGTTAGTTAACCTACAACAATATAATACAGCTAACGCTATACGCTAACGCTAACGCTAACTATACGACAGCTACCTAGCTAACTGTAACCGTCACGAACGTCACTAACGTTAGCTTACCTTAATATTGGAGCTTTGATTAATAATTTGCATCTGTCATCATTTTTCAGAACAACATTAGTATCAGTAACTTAGTTTCTTTGTTGGTACATACCTAGTATCTCGTTTTCTATAGCTAACATTCAAATGTGATGAAGTAATGTCGCCAAATTGGATACTTCCGTTTTTCACGGCAGCCATATTGACATGAGAGAGCAGCGCAAACAGGTGTTACCGATTATACTGATTAAAGTCCCGTTTCATTTAGTGTAACAGAGCCTTACGGCTGAGCCAACATGCATAATAGCAGCACCCTGACTCTGATTGACCTGAAACGAGATGAATCTTAAATAGTATCTATATTATTAACATTATATCAGTATTAGTATCACCTGTGTTTATTCTGTGTCACAATGCTGTGAAAATAAAAAGATATTAAATAACTGACTCTATAAAAACTTCTACATAAGAACACAAATTGTTGTGTGTAACTACTATAAACACATACAAACACATAACAACTTAAATACATACCTGAATCCTGTGGCTACTTTCTATTCCTTTCATGGTAAAGAAATTCCAAGAAATATTTTTAGGTACACTTTAGGGTGCATTACCTTAAAGCAACAGAGTAATATAATGGTAAGGAATGAAAAAAGAGTTCTAGCTTAAAATATCAATAAAATTTATTACAGTACTAATGGAAATATTCAATTGCATCACCAGTTTAAAATTTATTGCATTTGAAATTGAAAAATATTAAAAATGAACTCTTTTCATACATTTTTTAAATTTTTTTTTTTTTTACGTTGCTCTCAGACAACATTGTACCATTATGGAACAGCCTGTAGAAATAAATGTGTGTACGCATATTTCAGTAAGCTTTCCATCAACAATCTATCAAACCAAACTATCATAACCTTCTTTAAAATAATACAGTGTGTCACATGTCAGTGTTTGATCATTTGCATTACACTTAAGTGCTTGTTGTCAGTTTCCTGGTCTATCTTTCCTGACATTTCCATATGTTGCCACCTTTTGTGGTGTTGCTAAAATAAAATAAAATAAAATAAAATAAAATAGTTATCAATGCATTTTACATCCTATCTTATACTGGCTGAACAGTATTTATACCAAATGCACAATACCAAAACTGCCATGAAAGGATCCATAATGGTATGATGTTACAGCATAAATATTTTAATAGTTTTCCATTATGTAATTAACATTTTTTTTTTTTAAGATCTTTTTTTAATTTACTCATCTAAAAGGCTGCAACACAGGGATTCAGAATGAGCTCCAGAGAATCATATGACAAAATAAAACACTGATATTAATTGCATCCTGCCTCTCTTTTTTTAAGTAATGCACCATAACTGAGGATGTATTTTGTGTGTGTGTGTAAAAGGCCAAAATTGGGTAGAGGCAGCACTGTACCACAAAGGGTTATTTTTGTGGCACTACTTTTTATTTTTATCAAGAGAAAAAATGCTTTAATGGAAGTAGGCCTGTTATTTTGTTAAATTATGATCTAAAATTCAGACATGGGAATATAAAAATGAAAAGATCGTACTATAAAGACTGTTCTGGACTGGAGGACACAGTTCATACAGAGGCCTTTTTACTTTCTGCCAACACTTATGTTGTTAACAATGATTTATTGGCTTGACAGCTGACCTTGTATATTCTCTGAGATTCTGATAAAAGCTCTGACAGTTTGTGAAAGAAAATAAAAGGTTTGTTTTATTTGCAGTCTAATGTTAGTGACAGGCTTGGAGAGCGTTTGAACTTTCAAACTGGTAGCGGATAATAAAAATAAATCTTTGAATGTGGAGGATAAAATGTATATTGACTGTACATTCCTTTTGTAGTTCTATGAGTTCTCGTCTGCATCCTTTCCCCTTGTTTGCTGTTCTGTGTTGACAGATTCCCTCTGTCTTCTGGTCGTCATCTGGCTTTGTTCACCTGATACCAGACGCGTGGCAGCTATCAGAGGAAGACAATACCATCAATACAATGCACAAGCGCTGGGACGTGCAGCACGTTTGACACCTGATTTTTCTCAAGCACCTATTCAGATTAGTTAACTATCCAACAAAGAGCCCTGCGTCGGAGGGGTGGGTGGGGTCTGATACTCTGGGGAGTTTGACGGGGTTAACCTTGACATCTGGCCCCCGATCATCCAACAAGTTCAGGCCAGCTGCCCAAATAGGTCTGGTTTTTCCCTTAAAAACACCTCATCCATCTGCTGAATTTCTCCTCATATGAGTTTTTCCATGATTGCCTGAGGCACTTCTATTCACGGACGCGTGCGGGGTGACACTGATCCCTGCTACGACGCCCATCCATATTTAAAGGGGTGTGCAGGTGACCTGTGGGTGGCCCTTTCTGGCACGCTCCAGCTCTCGTGCACCCACAGAATCTTACATAACACGTTTCTTGGATATTTCCTCAAATTACAGCAATATGATGCACAATGAACTAATGGGCTTTGATCTAGGAGGCACTCAGATGACACGTGCCACTGCCGTACAAAAGCTGCGATCTGTGAAATCCAATCTGTCGATGCATGCGTAAGGATGACAATGAGTATGCCAATTAGCTTATGAATACAACAGGTGACACCTACATAAAGCCCAATTACACACTTATTTGTGTTCTCCCAAGGCAGACCATAAGTTAACACAGGAAGATGAAAAATTAATCAGGATGCACGCTGCCAATTGTGCCACCAGACATCTTAAAATGAACTTTAGGAGCATGGCTGCATCTACATGTTACTGATACTTGAATTTAGCCTTGTACAAAGCAAAGTTTAACCTTAAAGCACAGGTGATTCTGTCACCATCACTGTAAAAACATACAGGAATTTAGTGGAATCAACTTATTTTTTTTAATTAATGTGTTATTTAGCATTTATTTTCAGAAAACTTACGAACATGAGTTCTTCTAACTTGGAAGTCTTTTGAGTCTAATCAAGTCATTAAATTAAGTGTCTAAAGAAACATGATCAGCATCTTAGCAGACCTCCCAACATGAGTCAAAATTCTTTGTGTCAAATGAACTGACCTCTCAAACGGAAAAAATGTAAAAGGGCTCAAATTTGTCTGTAAAGTTTGTCAGTGCGACTGAAGAGTTGATGCTTCAACTTAATTACTTTTCTTTATTGAATATGTTTTCTCAAGTACAGCTGAATTAATATCAAGTTTATTTGACTAGAAAAAATTGTTTTGAATCATTCAAAAAATGACCTAACTTTTCTTTATCAATTAAGTCAACTTTTTAAAACTGAAAGGGGCAATATGTAGCAATTAGGCATGCAAAAATGAGTACAGCAGTCCAAATAGGGAGTTGGAGCCACACATGGTATATTAAATAGGTTGAAATCCTATTAAATATACCATCTATGGTTGAATAAGTTGTTTCCTCCGCCCCCTCCTCCCCAGACTTGGGGAAGACTGCAGGCCGCAGGAGCTCTACAGGAGTGCCAGAGATATGCAACATCATATACTGACAATAACAAGCGAGGATGAGTTCTCCTCTGTAAGTTGATCAGCTTTTTCTAATTGTCTGTTGTCTGTCAATGTAAAGTGAAGCCTGTTATCCTGAAAACAAAAGCCCACCGCTCTGAAAATACACACTCTGGAGTTTAAGTTCAGTCTCACTACCAAAATCCATTAACATATTGCTCAATTTCACTCTTATAAACATCTACTCCTTCAGAAAGACTATTGATTTCTTATGACCAATAAACAGAAACGTATTCATTTGGCGAGCATTCAGCATTAATTTTAATTGTAATTAATGTGAATCAGGCATACAAAAGTTATTTTGGACCAGAACAGAAATTTAATATGAGGATACCACAGTAGTAGCGTTGATGTCAGAGAAGCGAGCATTTCAGCTCAACATGTTTCCTTGATCTCTGGTCACATATCCTGCTCATTTTATGATTTATTACATTAAATATATTACAGATTTCTCCTTTCAGGCAGCCCGGACGCTAACGTTTTCACATTTTAACAAATATTTAATATTTACAGTGAGTCACCTGTAGCATTCAAAGATTTTTTTTCATGATAGGAGTTATGTTGTGTGTAATTTTCCTGGTGTCTGTGGTTACCACAGCTATGCGTCTCATCGTTGTCAGATGTGACACGGTGCTGTGGTGCGCAGTGGCAGCTGCCGCGGTGCTGCATTGCACCTCTTCAGGGACGACTAGATTGAGGTGACAGGGGAGAGGTCATGTTTTAACCTGCTATGTGGTGGGGTGTCAGCGAAGCAAACCGATCCACAAAAGCATGAGCCGGTAAACAACACAAGTGTTTCTTGTCCCAGAAGGTTTCACACAGTCTTGACGCACACATAGGCAAATTAGAGTGGAGTTTTAACAAGCAATCTTGCTACTCAGTTGTCAAACGATGCCACTTCTCTCTTTTGCCACGAAGGCATGGGAATTTCTCCAGGACAAAAGGAAGAGCTGCTTTGAGCAAAGAGAAAACAAAAGCTTGACACAAATCAGCACAATTAAAAACACTAATCATGGTTTAATTGCCAGTGCGATGAGAGTTAATTGAGAGTGGCTTTTATTTTATCCATAAGAATGATAGGACAGGTGTTGAACGGTATGAAACAGCTGAATAGAAATCCACTTTATGGAAGATTTGCATCAGATTTACACTGCAGTGTTGGATTAACCAGATCAGCTGCAAAATGTGAGGATTGTGGTTAAAACTTCTTTCGGGACTTTTGATCTTTTTTCTTAAATATAAAACAAACAAACAAACAAAAACACACAGCAGTTTTAATTTAGAGTGAGTTTATTGAAAAGGGCAATACAATCCGACTTGTGCCTTTCAAACTACATCCAGTAGAACATTGGGATTTGATTATAACGATGTGATAATAGCTAAAAGTGAATGTTTCAAACTGTAATGCACAGAGAATGAGTGAATATGAAGAAATGCATCACCAAATTGAATTAGTGTTTGCGTTGGCACTTTACATATGGTCACCATGAACAGCATTCTGCTGTTATCATCATACATACATCTTCTAAACCCCAATGTGTTTCCAGAGCTACAATAAAAAAGCCATACATTCTTGTCCCCAAACATACAGGTATGAAAGTCTTGCATATTGGCTATTATGTGAAAATATTAAACAAAAAAGCTCATCTGCCTTCTCCAATGAAACATTTGTTACCCGACTTACACTTGTAAATACATTACAATAAGATTGTGTGACGAGGGTTGATGAAAACAATCTAGTTGAATTAATGGTTTCTGTCAGGAAAATGCCATATAAACTGACAATAATATCAAGTGTTACATGATCAAAACACGTGATTGACATGCAGATATGACAAGAATCCAAACACACCCATTTACTTTATCTTGGTGCATGATAGACCCGGCACACATCGACTACCTCCAGAAGACCAACATGTTAGTATCAAAACGTCACTTTAGGTCTCCAACATGTTGGGGCTGAACTCATATGTTTAATTGTCTTGGCCTCTGTACACCAGCCTACACACAATTCTGTAAACTCAATGAAGCTTCGCTAACTGCCGAGATCTTTTATAAACACAGTCATCATTTCCTTCAAAACTGTGTGCCACATTACAAGCACCGTCAGGGGATTTAGCGGGAGCTTAAGTCTTAGTGTCTGGCAGCTGTATGTGGCCTATGGCAAGCAGCATCATATTATCAGGAGAAGACTTAAAAGACTGCCAGAGGAGGATTGTGAGATCCGACTCGAGCTTTATGTCATCTTCATCAAAAGGTTCAATGCATGCTTCGTCAACATGGAAAAAAGAAAAAAAAAAATCCCCATATGTTTGCACTATTTTTTGGAATGGGGCGGACATTCACCTACAACACCTACAACACAATTCAATGCATGTGCAAAACAATCCATACAGACTTCAATTATGACACCGGCTATGGCCAAATTTTATAGGATATTTTGCCTCTAAGCATTTTGAGTGCTTTGCATATTCAAACACTGGCATTAATTGGATGACAAATATTATGCAAAGTGGCAAGGGAGAAGTATAATAATGATGCAGGGCTTTTTTTGCAATGTACCCCTTTACACTGTTGTGCTAGAAAAATGATTTGAAAATGCTTTTCATTTAGATTTGTGTTTTAGTCTGACATCTAGCAAAGCACCAAATTATATTAAAAGCATAAAGCGAATGTAGCAATCAAGCTAAAAGAAGAAATGACAGGCAAAATTAATTAATTTGAACTACTCACCCCCCATTTTCCATTTGAACTAAATAACCTCAGGGTCCAAATGAATTCAACATAAAGACCTTATCTTTTGTTATTTCAGCATTCAAACAAAGCAACTGGGCTCGAGGGCACATTGTAGTCCTAAGTGTAAATCACCTGTTCCGCACTCTGTGTGAGTGTTACTCTATGATGCTACACTGACATACCACCACCATAAAGCCATACGTTTGCTTTGCTAGCAAAGAGAAATTACAAAAAAGGACAGGACAAAGAAAAAAGAGGCCTGAGCATCACAGCAACTGGAGCAATATGTAGCGACTGCACAGCCAAAAAAAAAAAACAGAGTACTGCAGTCCAAATTACGAGCTGGAGCCATAGATGGTTCACTAAATAGGTTGAAATCCTCCCCAGATTAGAGGAAGCTCAGGCAGGCTGCAGGAACACTGCAGGAGCGCAAGACGAGCACAATATTATAATTTGACAATAACAAGGGAGGACGAGTCCTACACTGTCAGTTGATCAGCTGTTTGTAACTGTTACTTGTCTGTCAATGTTAAGTTAAGCCTGTTATCCTGAAAACAAAAGCCACTGCTCTGAAAAAAACACACTCAGCTCAGTGACTTCCTGCCTTACTGCCTCCCAGACTCCACTAACAAATTGCTCAGTTTAACCGTTATAAACACCTACTCCTTCTAAAATTATCTATCATTATTATTAATGACTTGTTATGACTCATAAACAGACAAGAACTCATTCGGCGAGCATTCTGCATTGATGTGAACTCTAATAATTATGACACGGGCAAACAAAAACTCAAGTCAATGGCCTGGAATAAAAATGTCAAAGGAGGACAGCGTGGCTTTAGCGTTGTTGTCAGAGAAGCGAGTATTTGCTTAATCTATGATGACATATCATGGTCATTTTATGATTTATTACAGTAAATATATAACACATTTCTCCTTTAAATCACAGTTTGCTAGTGTCAGTTAGGCCAGATGAAAGATGGGCGGTGAATACTTTTCTTCACTTTCATTCCCACTAACTTGAGCCTCAGAAAGAGTAAATCCCCAGGGAGCACACTTTCAAACGTTTTCCAGCACAACAAAATGTGTAAAAAGGTTAAAAGAGGTGAAGTGACATTTCAAAGTGACTATACAGTATGTACAGTGGAAGTATAACGAGCTCGGCAAGGTCCATGAACAACTGGCTAACGACCAATACAGACTAGTTAAATCTGTTGGTAGAGCCTGTAACATAAGGAGACAGAGTTTACACTTCATCACAAGTAGGAAGGCAATCAGTGAGAAGCTTTTCCACAATGGAAAACAGATTCTTATCCACATATCTTCTTAATTAGCATCGCATTTCAAATTTCAAACATTTTTGGCTTTACAAAATAAAGCAAATCAGATAACCTGATTCCAAAACGAAGGAATTTAACCAACATCTGTGTCACATCATCATCACACATCCATAATGAAGATGTCTGAGTTTTGTCAGACTAATAGAAAGAAGGAAGGGGAAAAGAATCACCCACATGAAATGATCTCTTTGGATACACCAAATACTTTAAAGGCAAGCAAGGTTCAATGGCCTTGTTAGTGTACTGTGTATTATTATTATTATTATTATACATTTCAGAATTATGCATTTCAAAGCCAACCAGAATACATTCAGTAACAAGAGATTTTGGCTTCAAGTCCAAAAAGAGATCACATACGTACCTTCGGATGAAATAACTACTTTCACAGCAGCAGAAATAATTAGCACGTGACAAACTGTGTTTCTGAGTGGTGCAACATTCACGAAAAATTAAACTTGAGTGAAAAGTGTTGTTTGACTGTTGACATTCTACAGATACAGTGTAGC
This sequence comes from Lutjanus campechanus, assembly GCA_027495735.1. Taxonomy (NCBI): domain Eukaryota; kingdom Metazoa; phylum Chordata; class Actinopteri; order Lutjaniformes; family Lutjanidae; genus Lutjanus; species Lutjanus campechanus. The sequence continues at coordinate 25,380 of JAJHUR010087117.1, read as the reverse complement.
ACTTTGTCTCAGCTGTGATTTGGTATCATACAGTGTAAAGGTCAAATATTTTGCAGATGTAATTACAAAAGAAGATATAAATACCAGAAATAATACCAGCAAAACAACCAGGTGGATCATTATCTGATAAAGAGGTTTGATATATCATAAAAATGGTGTGCAACCTTGAGTAAACTATGACAATACAATGTATGTGTAACACTGTACATGAAGCGGCCTCTGCTAATAAACAAATAAAAATGTAAACCTAAGCATAAGTGGTTTTACTACTGTTGAACATTTAGCACAAGCCTCGGCCTCCTTCTGAAAAGTGGTCCACGTAGTTAATTTTAGTTCCAGCAGTGCAATCTGACAGCTGCCCTGTAACTCATTCAGCATTTGTTCAGTAGAAAGTGATAAATTAAACAGAATTAAGGAGCGCTGTTTAACATGGAAACAACATTTGTTGTTATGACATTAACATCACAGACTGAGGCAACATATGAGATGACATAAAACTGTGAAATGAGGACAGTTAGCTTCTGACACAGGCTGTCAAACAGTTATTTGTGACCTGAATGACACCTATTGGCTGTTTACCTTGAACAATTAGGAGCGGATTCTCATTAGCACTCAGTGAACTGATAAGACACACGTATATCTGCTATGAATGTTAGAATTCAGACTTTTTTGATGATAAAAAAAGAGGAAAAATAGCTGAAATATACTGAGGCACATTACATAATTAGTTTGTGACTAGTATTCATTAAAGATATTAATGCTAATGGGAATTACATATAAAAAATGTATCAGTAAGACTAATAAAAATGAATACTTAATCAAATTAGCCCATTTTTTGTAGGGATTTGTAGTAACTGTACAGTATTAATACAGTAGAACAGGTGGTGAGGGAGGGGGTATTGGGATACAGTAGCGTTTTTACCTTAAAGTACCATACAAATACATTAAAATAATGTTCATATGTAAATGCGATATGATACATTTATAAATAAGATTGTTCAGCATATATCCACATGTGCAGCTAGGTACCATTAATACAATCTTCAGCAGAAACTGTATTTGAAAGAGATGAAGGCTGAGCAATCTGTGAAGGCTGCCCCAAGGAACCCCAAGCTTTTCCAGTGAATCAAATTAATATCAAGAGATGAGTTCAACTCAAAGATGTGATTAAAAATGTAAACAAGAAACATTACCAGCAGAACATAAAGCGAGACACTCAAGTTATGATTATTGCACTTAAAGTCAGTAAAATGATCACCTTCAGCAAGTGACTATGAGACCCTTGGTCCGAGAAGCTTAAATGATAGTCATCACAAATAAAATAAAGAATGAAAAGTCAGTTACTAATGAAAGGAATGTATGTTTGTTCGTTTTGCTATTTTTTTTTAAATGCCTGACTCAGTAAGCTTGAGAGAAACCAGACTCCCAGATACTGTTCAGCAACTTCTTACCGTAACTCTCCTCCAGTCTTTCTAAGAACACCCATGAATCAGTCAGGTTTTTAGGAAGGAGGAGCAGAAAAGAGACTCTGAACAGAGCCTATGCTGAATGTGTTTCGTAGTTTAGGTGGCAAGTTTAAAGCTACTACAAGGAGTTTTTAACTGGTTATGAAACAGTCTCAGTGTATTACTGTTTTCTCTGTGTGACCTACAAAAGTTAACAAGACCATCCACCAGGAGATGGGCTATTTCTGTGTAGTTGCTCTTAATGCCTGCTGGGTCAGAGTCTCCTTGAAATCAGATTAAATAAGCCTTGTGCTTAAATGTTAACAGTCAAAATTACAGTGGGTAGTACTGTACATTAGCCTGCTAAAAAGAAGCAGGAGGAGATTTTTATTTAGATCATTTTATTTTTGAGGTTGTATTTTGTGGTTATTAAGCTGCACTACTGCTTTTATCCACAGGCATGTCCAAAATCAACAAAATATCAAAGTTCCTTGTAGTAGCTTTAAGACTCCTACTTGAGTGTAAACATAGTAACTACAGCTTCATCTTTCAACCAATTGACTGTCTTTCAGTGTACAGCAAACCACTACGACGGCAGCATCTGGTAAACATGAATTTGGCTGCATTTGCACCTTCAGAGCTTCTAGGCAGATGTTGGCAGCTGTGTGAGCAACATCTGTGGGGTCACAAGTGCATACAATATAGCTAAACCTAATCTTTGTCAAAAAATATGGATTTGATTTGACTTGAATCAACTGATGAATTTCTCTTATCTGGTTTTTAAAAACGCACCGCAAGTATTCATGAAGTCATTTTAAAAGGGAGATATTGGAATGAGACTTTTGCCAAACAAAGAGGGCAAAAACCTGCATAAACTAAAATAACCAAAACAATGAAAGAAAATTCTATAAAATCTACATCCGGTGATTACAAATATTCTAAAGCAAAGACAAAACTAAATTAGAAATTTGGCTTTGATCAATCCCATTTCCCACTTATTTTAAACCATGATACTGATACATGAGCTACTGCTAAACCTTCATTAGTAACTTTTCATCCTGTGTCTTTACTCTCTACTTTTTACTAATTTTACCCGCCTTCTTTTTTGGCTCATAGGGCGTCCGTAGAATGCTCGGCGTCTCCTCCATGACGCGCACAAGCAGGTTATCGATGTAGTCTTCCAGCTCCCTGATGTGGGCGTCTTTCTTTTTCACCACTTCTTTCTGTTTGATGAGTTCCTGCACAACTTCTTCAAAGGATAAGTTGCTATAGGCAGCCACACTTTCCTGTGTCACCTCCTGAAAATGGAAAACAAGTAAATGCTCAATTCAACCCCAGCAAATTCTGAGGTTACACGCTCAATTATCACCATATTTTGCATTTTTTTGTAAAAGCAGATTAAAATGGGTGAATGATGAAATGTCAGAATCTGATAACAGAGGCAAGAATGAAGATATCCTCTCAGTTCTCTCACAATGAGACAGAGAAAATAGACTAATTAGATGTGTTGGCCTAACGTGACATAAACTGTCATGTGTTTATCTCTTGTTCTCTGTTGCTAATAAAGGCTAATTAATAGTTGTTAAGATGATATTTCTCAAGGGATTTAGCACCGACATGTCAATGAATTCTATGGTGGATGTTGTGATCTAATACTGTCTAACAGTGCTTATAACTAATCAAGAGCAGTTTAACAGCTCTAATGGGACTTAACTTTGACACCACAGCAAGCAGCTAAGATCTTGAGAAAGTTGTTTTCCTTTTTCTTTAGTTTCAAGCATGGTCCTTCTAACTAGAAAGGGTTCAGGCAAACACAAGGCTCTAACAAGCCTGTCAGAACTTAGGGGACAGTTCATCCCAAAATTAAACATAGATATTCCTCCTCTGGCTTGTAATGCTATTTATCCATCGAGTTAGTTTCAGAGGAATCTGCTATAGAGACATCTACAATCTCCTGAATATCATGAGACTAAATGGCACTCGGCTTATTGGTCTCAAAGCACCAAAAAATACATTGGAGAAGCTCAACAACAATGTCCTTTTTAACTGTACAGCTAAAGTTATGACTGAAAAAGTGGAGAGAGTTGGTGAATGACACTCAGCAAAGGGCCACAGGTGGGAGTTAAACCTACAGCTGCTGCAGAGGAGGTGCACGCTCTACCAACTGAGCTACCCGGGCGCCCCCAAAGACACAACTTCGAGCTTGGCAAGACCTCACTGGTGCCTTGCTGACACCCTGACAGATGTCGAGCAGGTTTAATATGTGGTCGTGTCGGGGGACAACTCAAGGAGCAATATAATGGCTACAGCCCCTGAGAGCAGACAGGGTGAGAGCTGGAGACACGGGCTTGGTGAGGAGAGGAGTCAAGTGGGAGAGACAGAAATGTAGGAGCCACCAGAAAAGCTCAAACAGGGCAAAAAATAAGCAAAAAGTACTTTTAAAGTAGCAGTAGTGACTATAAAAAGTTATAAAGTAGTTCAAATGAGCTCCATCTCGAGCAACACTGATGCAACGCTGTGGAGACGGGGCTGCCCGCAAGACTGCAAGACTAACATGCTGCACACTGATGCTTCAGTAGTAATAATCTAATGTCACTCCTAGCATGTGTTTTCATGACAAAATGTTGTTTCAGCGTTTTCTGTATATGCAAATACAAGCTCACTTTTTTTTTTTACGAGAAGAGAGAAAAGAAGAGGGCTAGGTCTTTTCTCTTTAGAATCTAATGTTACATTATTTCACACTATGGGCAGTTCATATCCTGACTAATTAACACACTTATGAGTAAAGAATACACAGCAAGGAAAGAGGCTCTGTCTTCACTTTAGAAACTCTATTTTGTGCCGTGAACTCTTCATATCCAGGTCATATAGGTCTGGCTCTGTTACATAACAACATGCTGCACACTAATGCTTCAGTCGTAAGAATCTAATTTTACTTCTAGTGCCTGTTTTCATTCCAAAGTGTCGTTTGAAGTGCAGACAGACTTGTAGGGGATTCCTCGGGTTAAAGAGCTTGTAATGTGTGATCCCCTGTCGCTGATCAGTCATGTAGTGCACAAAGCACACAACTTCCAAAACTCAGGATTACAAAGCAGATAGTTGCGTGGTGTGAACAGCACAGTGATCTTACAACTTTTAAAGTCACGTAGGCTGACGTTAGGCATTGGGCCCATTATATTCGAGAGAAAGTAGACATCTCTACTGCAGAGGTCTCCAAATCTGGGCAACACACACCACAACAATCTCAATGGATAAACAGCACAACAGGCCAGAGAAAAAGTGTGCATTTTTGACTTTGAAGTGAACTGTTCCTTTAATAATTAAGCGTAAACGAAAAATGGAATCTCTGTTTTGAGGGGGAAATGCCAGGCTGCATATTTCTGCAATTAAAGGTCAGGTTAATAAATACCAAAATAAGGATGCAACCGAAACCCAGCTTTGCTCTTTGAGGACAACCTATTTGGACAGGGCAGCGTGGTACGGTATGTGCAGATCATATTGCGCGGGTACGAGAGGAGCTGTAATCGTTTTTAATGAGGGACCACTTTATCGCTTCAGTGCTGGGCATCCTCCCCCGAACGGATAGAGCAGTAAAGCCTTCGCCCTGTTTAAAATACCACACTTATCAGCTTCCACTCCCATGCACCATTCAAGCCTCTACTGCTGGGGAAAGACAATGCAGAAAGACCTGGAGCGGGACTGCTTACCAGGTATCTTATCGCTCCTAACAGCACAGAGGCTACTGAGGGGCGACACAAACCAAAATGAAATATTTGCCACCGAGATTAAATGTCCAATGTAAGGAGGGTTTCAAGAACAGAGCTCTGTAACCTATTCCTCACACACAACACAAAAAAAGGCATCTCAATGAAAGATACTGCACTTAAGCCATCTGAGAGGGAATAAGAGAACTGCCTGCCATATGGACGTGGATGTTGGTTTCACATACAAGCATGTGTACGTGCACACGCTTGCTCTCTCTCTTACACACACATACACACACACACACACACACACACACAGCATAATAATCAGGAGCTTTAGTGGCTGGTGACAAAGGCCTGGAAATGACCATGAATTGGCAAAGTAATGATGACCATTTTTCTGCGATCAGTAGTGAGGAGAAGATAAGGCGCACACTTGGCATTCTCCAGTTGTGTCATTACAGTTTCTAATGAGCTCAGCTTTGAGAATCTAAAAGCTCAGTCCTTTGAAATCTCTCACTGCCCTCCCTCCTCCCCCCTGTGTGTGGTTAATTAGGGCCTTGAAGCGGAGGAAATGGGAGCTGCCATTTCTGCACGGCACTGCGGCATGCACAGGGGCACATGTGTGGATACCGACAGCCCTCAACACCCACAAAGAAAGGTGAGGAAAGCCATTATCAGCATTCTCCTTCTCATTTAGGCATCACTTTAGCTACTGCTCCCTCTGCTCCCGCATAAATACCAATTCTGCTGCGTAATAGTTGGCAAATTTGAGTTGTTGTTTTTTTTTTCTCCAAACTAGAAGTGCAAAAAAATTTAAACTAAACACAAACTACAAAAGGGTAAAAACATCATGTACAAAATAATCTAATAATCATTGAGAAGAAAAAACGATGACATTTCGATGGCTTTTCTCAACAAAAACCTCCAATTATGGAAATCAGTGCAACACACCACTATGACTGACCTCACAGCCCGAAATTTCACACCACTTCAAATTATGACCAGATCAGACATGATGACCGATGTGTGCAGCTGCTAATTAGTTGAATGGCACATCTGAATTTTCAGTGGCCTTAGAGATCAATGTCACCAGCTGCTATGTCAAATGAAACTTGGGAGTTCTCAATTAAAAATCTACATGACACCACACATGAAGTAATGACATAGTTGCAACTGCTGGGGTCATTTCTCCTCTTATTTCATCTCAATTATCGTCACGTAAAACTGACACCGTGTAAAAAAAACATCACCTGACACGTCATATGCCTTCACTACATCAGCTGTGCTGTCTTTCTTACGTTTTTCTTGCCAAAGATGTCCTTCTTGTTCTTCTGGCCAAAGGTGATGTCTTCGTTTCTTGCTGACTTCTTATCACTGTGAAGCAATCAAAGACTAGGTTAGTGATTGCATGAAGGCATTATGCTTTGAGTATAATTATCACCTTTCTACTCATACAGAGGGTCTGAGGTGTCTATCCCCTAAGCTAATTAAGCAAATTTGGATATTTATAGTGACTGACATAGTTTATCAAGGAATGTCTCTGCTGTTCATCATAAATAACACACTTTAAACCATCTTTTTGTATTCCAGCACCACATTATAAATGACCACTGAGCTACTGTATGACAAAGGCAGCAGTAAAGATGATGGACTAGTGCCTACAGAGATAAGTGGTTAATTGGGTGGTCTATCTCTGCTGAGGATCTCATTACTATAGCTCAGAGGGCTCTGTTATCAAGCCCAGGCTCTCTAAAGAGCCACTAATGACACCTTCCACTCTGATAAACCAGAACTTAGCCACAGTGCTCGCCAACTCTTTATGTAACACAGGAAGTCGAAGGAGCCAGCTCGGTGGAAATGTTTGAACAACAATACCTGACAACAGAACGAGAGCGAGAAGGGGGTCTATCAGATCGTAGATTTAAATCCACAAGGTATTTGAAACTTTATAGGATTGTTGTGAACAATATCCTGCTGTATAGTGGTTGTTCTATAGGTTAGGACACTAACACATATTGGTATAATGAGATGATTTAAGAATATGATGAAAAACAAACAGCGATATGCTACAACTGTAGAAGAACCACTGTTGTACGGGTGCTGAATGCAGATTTTAGCCTCGTCGATGGAGGCTAAATTAAGGTGAGGAAGAAATTAGGAGGTTTGTTATGTTTCTTTGTCACATGCATATTAACTATAAACAACCATTTTTAAATCAGCTGTTTATGTTGTTAAAACAGAACACCAAACCAAAACCTTGCAACAATCAATCAGTTATTAAATTAATCACCAATTATTTTGATAATCCATTTATAGGTTTGAGTAATTTTTTTTTACGAGAAAATCAAAATCCAGCGTCTTAAATGTGAATATTTTCTAGTTTCTTTACTTCTGTATGACAGTAAACTGATTATCTTTGGGTTGTGGACAAAACAAGACATTTGAGGAAAATAATGCAGGCAACTTTACTTATAGAGAGATGAGGCATTTAAGGAGGGTGCTCCTTCAGAAGAAGGTTTTCTGGGTTTCTATATATGGTATTTTACACCCAAGAGGAAAATGAGGAATTGAGACTTGAAGCCATTTTTGTAGCTTCTTCTGGATTATTTTATTCTCAAATAACTGACTTATTTGATACCATCTGGAAATTTAGCTAAAGTGTCAACATACTGAGGTCTACTGCAGACTGACTTTAAAACTATTGATGTCTCTCTTGCACATTTCTGTATCCACTCGCAGTTATAATGCAGGGTTTGTGCAGCTATTTAAGAGTAAAATTCAAGCACTTTTCTAGTTCTTTCAGGGTACCCAAACTCAAAATTTCCAGATTCTCAAGGCCTTTATCATCACATCTAAATTTTTACTACAAATGCAATTGTAAGTTCCTTTACACTCACTTCAATGAATGTACATTGTCACTTTGTTTATTTTACAAGCAGTTCATACTAACTTTTACTGTATGTTTTCATCAAGATTATTTAATGACCTATCTAGCTATGACTGCTAAATACGACAATGGCATTGTTTTGTTTCAAATATCAAAAGATTTTTTGGTTTACATGATTGAAATGTGTAGATGAAACATCAGATTATTCTGAAAATCAAGCGTTTTTTCAGGACTTTATTCAAATTCAAGCATATTCCTAACCTTGATAACATTATGGTTAAAATTAATTACTTTCCTAACTTTCCAAGACTTAATACAAAGCCTGATATTGGTATTGGAAAGAAAATATTTAAACATTGATTTATATACTTGGAATCTAAATCTGATTTACAGGTGACATGATGGATTAATGGACTGTTTATGAGGGAACGAGACAACACTAATGAAGACAAGATAGCAGAAAATGTTTTAAATGATGAATAAAGTTTGCTGTACTGGAGTTGTGCAGTGTGTTTTCATTTGATGAACCATACAGAACAAAACAAAACAGAGACTACCTGGCTTTGTAGTTGGAAGTGAACGGGTTGGTGTCTGCTTGTGAGTCTCCACTAAAGGGGTTGGGAGAACGCAGGTCTCCAGAGCTGCCGGAGCGCGCCCCGTTGCTGGTCTTGCGGCCTTCCTTCTTTCCCGTCACGCGTTCCAGTAGGCTGACCTTCTCCTTTTTCTCCTTCCGCTCTGCCCGGTCCCACAGCTGCCCGTGCTCCCCCTCAAATGGGTTGCGATTGCGTGGGAGCGTGGCATACTTCTGTGGCAGGGTGTCACTGATATCAGTGAAAGGGTCACTGTGTGCCTCGCCGTCCTGGTAGCCTGGCACCTCGCTCTGGGAACGCCTGTGAGGGCCTGCACTGCCTGGAAGAGAAACCAAATGCAGGTCATCTACTTATAACATAGTTATGATAAAAAAATGCAAACAACTAATCAAATGACAAATAAACTTCACACAAGAAAGTAAAACATGATTGATTTGTTTTAATTTGTGTGATTATCCATGTCAGATCTAATCAGTTTTTAATGGTCAATAACAATCACTGATGTGATGTCATTAAAAGAGATAAAGGTGCTGGTTGCTTTCTGCGCATAAACACTTTTAAAGAGTCAAAGGAACTTGTTGAAATCAAAACTTTTTGTTGTGTTTGTTGATGTTATTTTCCAAACTGATGTTGTAGCACTTACATATAACAAAACACCACAAAAAAACATTTTATTGGGGGCAGTGAGGACAGATTGCTTGATTATTTTAACCCTCCAAATCTGCAACTGCAGGCCAATCTGAATAATCACAAAGACACTTGTAAAATTAAGTCAAATCATGAGAATGTAACCACAACGGATCACTGTGGAGTGTAGATTGGACAGTGCAGACGGAGCGGGCAGCTTACTTATTTGCCTTTTATGATTATTTGTGCAATTAGAGACTGACTGTGAAAAATCTGTGAATTCTGTTTGTTGGCTGATTGTGTGAAGCTGCCCCTGACAAAAGTATGAATTTTACTGCTTCAGCACAAAATGACCCTACTGTGTCTGTTGGTTCTCACATGCTTGTTAATCAAAACCAAGACCTGAAGACTGATCACCAGATAAAGATTTTTAGCGATTATTAAACACATTTCACCGCACTTCATTCTTACCCATCCTTCCACTTTTTCAGATGCTACAAGATGCAGGACAGAATAAGTGAACAGTCGATGAAAAACAAAATGTTTCATTCTTGGTCAAAAACAAAGCAAAACATCACTTTTTATAAGGATCACTATTGACTTGTTTTGCAGTGTTAAGTGCTACAGTTGACTAGTTAATTCTGTTGGATCTCTGTACTGAAGTTACTGTGAAACATTGTTTGAATTAGTTACAGTAACACAACAACAGAGGGTGCAAATGGGAGGCTGGTGGAGCAGGAATGTTCAGGACAGTTTTATACTGGTAATAATGATATGGATGACTTCACTAGATATATCTTATACTGTCAATATCTTTATATCAATATCCCTATAGCTCTGTGTCTTCTATCGACCTCTACTGATGGCCACTAGAAACTGCAACAGCATCCCATGTTAAAAGTAGGGTTGTATGAGGTACTTATTCATAGTTAAGTGTATTAACTACAGTAGATGCTGGTTGACATGACCTCAGTTTGGGGAAGCAGAGAGGAGCACCAGCACGGAGCTGCTGTGGACAGGGTCAGATGCAAAATATATTTAGCCACTTAAAAAAGCTCAAGTAAAAAATCAACATCAGTTTCGTGTACGCTATATTTAGAATATTTTCTCCATTTTACCTTGCTGTCAGACAGCATTTTCTGTCAGGAAACTGGTGTTAAATGAGCCAAAAATCACTCTCTCCAAACCCACCAGACTCCTGAAGGAAAAACCGTAATTTTGCCTTGCAGAACACGGGAGTCACTGGACTGCCCTGCCTCGATCAGTTAGTTTATTATTGTTATTGTGTGACTTCTGTGTTTTAAAAGGTTAGTTCAGATTAAACCTAACTCACGCAATAACACAAACAAACTAACTGATCAAGGCAGTGGTAGACCAACAACTCCTGTGTTCTGTGAGCTAAAATTACTGTTTTTCCTTAAGGAGTCTGGTTGTATGGGAGAGAGCTATATTCAGCTCATATAATGGCTTCGGTTTCCCCATCAGAAAAGGCCGTCTGATGGCAAGGTAAAGTAATGAATATATTGTAAATATAGTGAACACTTAAACTGGTATTGATTTTTTGGACCTTTTTTTAAGTGGCTAAAATAAGTTTTGTTGCTGACCTTGTCCATAGCAGTTAATTGCTTAGCTTCTGTGCTGGTACTCCTCTCTGCTTCTCCAAAGTGAGGGTGTGCTGACTGCCATTTTCTGTAGGTTATGCACTGACTATGGATAAGTACCTCATACAACCCCACTTCAAATAATCTAAACTATCCCACGACAATCAAAAAGAGAGACCATATAATACCAAATATAACAAATATGGAAACAAACTGCTGCAAAATATCTGAAAAACAGAAGCTTTGGTACTTACCGCTCTCTTCTATGGAGTTCATGGAGTCCAGTTTGGGTCTGAAGTGGGTCCCAATGAGATCTGACATGGAATGGGCTGCAGAGAGTTTATGGGTCCCAGCGAGTAGCGGCCTCTTGACCTTTGCTTCAGGCTGGGCTTGTGGTTCTGGAACGAAGGACTGACGGTTGAGCTCTGAGTCACATACAGCAGAGCGAGGCAGGATGGCAGAAGATGTGTCAGAAAAGCCGCTGTCGTGTTTGCGACCCTTCATTTTGTCCTTAAGTTTGGAAAAAGGCGAACGGGGCTTTTCCTTCATGGAGAGGTCAAACATGCTGGCTGTCATGTTGTTCCTCATAAACTGGATGCTGACTTGAATGCGGCCTCGTTCTTTCTTTTTCTTCCCTGGCCTGGACTCCAGGGAATACCAGCTAAAATGAGAGTGGAGGAAGCTTAGGCCGAGCAAATTCAATGAGACAATTTATATAAAAAGAGCAGGGTTTATGAAAATCTTTTGAGTTAATTACACATAATTCAACATTACTCAGGAAGACAGGTATACAAAGTCAGAATGTGGTAAAAGTCCTTACACTATCAAGCAATATGATGAATGGAAAAAATAGCCACTAACTTTCTAATATGCTCTACCTACTTCTTTGTGGACATCACAGAAAGGGCTAATTTGAGCAGACTAATCCAAAGGCTGCACACAAATGCAGGGGCTTAAATCGTTTGAACTTTTTTTTGACACAAGTGAGAATACAATTCATCATTCAGTGGATAAACATTATTCTTTGCAAAGTGAACATAAGAAATAGCCTGCTGCTGAATAATATAGACCATTTCAGGCTGCTTTTGGGCTCCTATTTGTTTAACATCTCTGCTTTTTCAACTGGAAGTAATGGGATTTATGCCTTCACTCTGAGCGAAATAAAGTGGCATTTGCACAAATCTGGCCTTTGTTCAGAAATGCAACGACAAGCAATTGGGAAATTGCAAAGCCATGTCGCAGGGCAACCCAACAGTTCATACATGCTAATGAGACATATCCTCTGTGTTATAGGGCTTGTGATAATGTCCTTTAGAAAAGCAGCATCGGGATGAAACACCATCAGTGAATTTATTCTGACTGCTTTTGACACATTCAGCTGGGAAATGTTGTGGGTGTATTCTAAACTGTGGTCATAATATATTGGTCTTTGCACTTGCCCACCTCCATCATGGCACAATTTGATCAATATAATCAATGTTCAACTTCAACACATATTTGCATAAATGTATTTGCTTTCATTGAATAACTGGTATTTCTTTCTGGGTTTTTTTCACATCCCTTGAATTCCAGCATGAAAAATCAGTCATCACTTCAATCCAGAAAAAGTGTTGGTATTGGCGTTTGAAAAACCACAGCTGTTGAACGCTATTCTAAACCGTCTAGCTTGTGGCTCAGGAGCCCAGTCATGAAAGGCCTCGCTGGGTCCGATTCCCAGGCTGCGCGCCGTGCTCAGTCTGATCAGCAGCCACAGCATGCCGCTGCCGTGGGGCCGGGGCTGCACCTCACGTGTGTCTCAAGGCCAAGATAAACCTCCCTGTGCTTGGAACCACAATCCTCCCACTCGGGCCCGGACCGCTGGGAAACTCCTCACAATCAACAAACACAGGTGTGCGATAATTATGGGCTGCCTACTCAGATATCAAGACGGGCTTTCCTCCCCAATATGTCAGTTCAAAAACATTGCGGATGGGCCGCGGTGAACACAGACCCACTGTGGAGTGTGGATATAGTATCGAGGGTCCCAGCGTCATTGTCAAGTATGCCTGCAGTGTGGGATTAGGCCAACAAGCACCCCGAGCATATCTATTACAGAACCTCTGCTGAAAAAGTGCACGGCCTCGGGGTGCATCGCTCAGGCACCTAAAACAAATAAAACCCATGATTATAACATATTGTGATTCCCCCAACTGATGGGCAAAGAGGAAGTGTGCTAATGTCTTTCCATGTTGAAATGTGCAGTGAGCTAATTAACACCAGATCCAATTGGGTTATTCTGTTCCTGTTTGCTTAAAAAATATGTGTGTTGGACTTGCAAGGGTCAACACCCCAAAGTATTGCCAAATATAATACTTAAAGCAAGGGCTGACCAAACCTACAAATCGTAGTCTCCACACCTCGGGGAACATGCTTGTTTGGTACAGACCCCAGGAATAACCACATGATCATTTTTCGGGCTGGGCAGTATATCAATATTACATCGATATCGTGATGTAAGACTAGATATTGTCTTAGATTTTGGATATCGTTATATTGTGATATGGCACGGCAAGAGTTGTTTTTTCCTGGTTTTAAAGGCTGAATTACAGCGAAGTGAGTAATTTTCTGAACTTAACAAACTGTTCTAGGTGTTCTGTTATTTGTTATTACTCACTTAGTCATTACATCAACGTTACTGATTATTGTTTGTCAAAAATCTGAATCATCTCCACAATATATTGAAATATATCATAAATCATATCGTGTCATATCATATATCATATCGTATGTGGTCAATATGGTGTTATTTTTAATGGTTTATTTTAGAGAACGTGTGTATCGAGATATATGTTGTATATTGCAGAAAAGAATTAAAATGTGAGATATTATTTATAAGCCATCTTGCACAGCACTAATCTTTTTTTTTCATTGAAACTGATATGCAAAAGTTTTCATTCCCATTAAAATCGTGACTCATATCACAATTGCAGTATCATAATTTCAATATGATTTTTTTTTTTTTGCATATTGTTCAGCCTGACTTCAAGCTATCATGGTAAGTAGAGCTGTTCCCGACTCAGAATTTTGTCAACTAAATTCAAAGATTTGATGATTCGCTCACATTTATCTCAGTTCAGTGCCACACTAAACTTTTGTATCAGCCAACATGAGTCTCATGTTTTAGCCTGCCTCACACTTTAATGCCCGTCTTCGTCTCTATGATATGAAAACATTAGTCAGAGAAAGTAAACGTGTGCATCCTACTCATAGTTCACTTGTAAATTCCCAGCACTCCACGGAGTGTCTCTGCTGCCGGGGCTGCGGATGAGGCTGAGTCAAAGCAGCCAACAGACAGGAGTCACACTGAACTGCCTCACACTGTCCAGCGCCACGCTGCCCTCCGTTTGTATCACTCGTCTCTACTTTATCATGGTTAGTTTTGTGGTCATTTAATTTGGTTTGTAAAGTTTACAGCTGGCCATGATGTTGCTCCTGCATTGCTCTGTACACATTGCAACTGCAGAGATTTGACTAACAAAATGTGAAACGGGGCAGCCCTAATAATATGTATAGTATAGTTTAGCCTACAACTTTTCATTTTCTTTATTTATTCAATTCTTTTATACAGTAATTTCACAAGAGAACTAACCTTATCCCAGCATGCTCAAGGCACAGCGCAGGTAAACAGCCTTGACAAGTCACGTCTTAATGAAAGAGCTGACTCAGTTAGACCAATATCACACCTATATGCCTATTAGAGTCTCCACTTCACCTGACTTGCATTTCTACCTGGGCTGAGGGAAACACCCAGAGCATTCAGAAAAAAATAAAACCACAAGAGTAACAGAAAAGCCCAACAGCCCATTTGTTTTCACAGCCTTTGTATGTACATGAGTGACTAACAAGACATGTTTGGCCAGCTCCACTAGTTTCAATTAGGCCAACTGGTGCACACCATGTCAGTGATTAGGCTAAAAATAATCCCTCAGCAATGTAGGCCAATTCATTGCTAAGCCTCCGACAACAGAGTGTCGATAAAATGTAAAAGTTTGTCCAGTCTATGGTCACCAACTGAGCATAATTGTATGACCTCATCTGTGATAGTTATGTTAGACAGTTTAAAACTGATGAAGAAACAATCTGGTGTTTGTATTTGACCAGTTCACCTACTGGGCTATAAACATTTTTTTTAATTTCTGCACTTTAAACTATCTAATAAATGTATTTCTAAAACAAGAACATAAAGCGAATAAACGGCAATGCAGTGGTATTTGAATCATGTGGCGTAAAAGAGTTAGGTCATAAACCTAATTGAGAACACACACTATAATACGCAAAACACAACACAACGCCATTAGGTGTAGCCGAATATGGCAATAACACGTGTAGAAAATAGCCCATACTGTAATCCACTTACGACTGGAATAGTTCTGCACATATTTTCCAGTTCCTCTCAAAAGTTCATTCCTCGACCAACAGCACATTGATGCATGACTGTGAGCTGGAGTTGCAAAGTACTTGAATGCTATAAAAGAGCTCAAAGGCTGCACATGTGATGTTCCACATGTGATCCAAGACTGATGAAATATATCATATCAAATTTCAAGATTCAAGACACCTCAACTCAATTTAGCCGCATCCAAATAAAACAGAGACATCACTGTGTGCAAATTTCAATTATATAATATAATTATACAAACTAATGCTAAGCTCATTAATTTCTTTTTTTAGTTTTTTCCTGCACAGATTTTTTCATTATTCACATATTGATGAGAAATGTGCCCAAGTATTTTCTTGTAAGGGTTTGACTGTGGCTTGACAGATTATTGCAACATTTAGTGGGTGCAGTATTCCGAACAACTGGCATTGCAATGACTTTATAGATAACAGATGGATCATTATTGGTAGCACACTGGTCACCTCATTTTTCATTTTCACTGGCTGAGTTTACACTGCCCTGATCATTCAAAGAAGGCATACAGCCAAAACATGTAGGCATAAATAAAGCAGAGTAAAGATTTATGGTAAGAATTTTGCAGCAGACATTAATTTATCTTCTATCTTTGGACTGGTGGTTTGCACATTTAAATGGGTTTACCTGCTTGACACCTGATACAGCAGTAAAACAGTAATAAATGCTTATTCCTGGAAAGTGATAACAATGCTGGCCTCTTACAAGTTTAAATTTTACTGTGAAATTGTTTGCCTTGATGTGAGATCTTTACTGTTCAATATACAATACTTACTCAGTTTTCTTTCGCTCCTTGTTATCAAAGATTTCATTCAGGTTGATGGACCTCTGACCCAGGAACTTGTCCATCCCAACTAAGGACCGATGCATCACTATAAGGCAGAGTTCATATACTTCTGGGTTGCCTTCCAAAAGTAAGCCAGGTAATTCAAACGAGGCCTCTTCTCTCCAGACAGGGTTAAGTGTCTTCTCCGCCACTGATGTTGAGTACTTTTCTTTGCCCAGCTGGATGATAGTGTAGGCATCATTGGTCCCATTTTTGCCCTTGGGCTGTAAACCGGTTGCTTGAAGAACAGTGGCTTGGACATGGGTTGGAAACCACTTTTGAGACTGCTCGCCCAGTGACATCGTCAGCACTGGTTATCAACTGAAAGCCATTCACAACAAACTAAATGATAATTAATGTGGTTAGTTTTTTTAGTGAGTGTGATGTGCAAAAAGCAACAAACATGATTCACTATAGTTTGTTGTCCATGTCAGTGTGGTTTATGTGCCTACAATAGCAATCATTACAAGCAATGACAAGTCTGACAAACTCAGCAAGCCTCATCTTCAGTCAAATCACAGATGTCCAAGCCACTGGTGAGTCATCTGAAAAAAACACAGAGAGAAACAGAACAGCATCAGTATCTTTCCCAGAACCATCATATGACTCATGAGGCTGCACAGGGAACGTTGATATTATGCCAACCAATAATTTCAGCCAGCACTGGTGGCAGTCACTTGCATCAACATGTGACACTGAAATTATTAGTGGAAATATCAAGAATTAAAGTAGCTATAGGCAGTTTATATTTGGTATTATTGGCCAAGATTTTCACAATAACCTTTCACCATAATGCAGTCAAGAGATCTGAGAGAAAACTAGACTTCTGCTCCTCCTCTTGGTTCTGTTTTCAGACTTTAGATAATCAAGCCTGTGGTGGGAGACATCAGCCAGTGACAAATCAGAAAAATAATTGATTGTTGTCTCTCATCCCCAGGTCGTCCAATACCAGCACTCTGGGTTGGTGGGTCAGTCCAAGCTTAGCCCCAAAGCATTGGTGTAAATGAATCTCAACAATCAACTGTCTTCTTCCAGAATTGCCTACTGCACCTTTTAAGCAGAAATTATGCTGTGCTGCACAATTTTGTATAGTATCTATAAATATGTCTCTAAACTGGAGTAGCAAGACTGAAATTGATGATCTCATTTGGTGACACATTTTGGTGCTGTGACTGAGTCAGTGGGATGATGGCATGACTGTTTCCTAAATATTCTTCTTCTAAATCAGTAATAACACCCACAAAATGTACCCACTGTCAAGTAAAATGATTATTGGTGGTATCAAAGTGTTTTTTCCTTTCTTTTTTCACTTCCTATGAGCATCTTCATGTTTTATCTCTCGATTATGTGATACATAAGTATGTGTCTATCATTTAACTTGAGAAGAGACTGCATTTAATTCACAATCTTACAACAAAACTCAGCTGTATATTGTAGAACTGACATAGTAACATGAATTCTGTTAGGGCGGAATTTAACTACCTTTAAAGTGAGCATCTTTCCACAGGTTTGTCATAACGAAGTAGGCTATTAGTTAAATGGCTACGACAGTTTTTCTATTAATCATATAGTCTATGAGTTCTACTAATGCTTTAAAGAACATTTAAACACTACGAGGCAATATGAACGTATGAGGTTTACATGAAGCTTAGCTATTGTTATATTTTGGTAGGCTTCAGGATAACGTTAGCCAAATGTGGTTAGCTGCTGAGCTAGCAAGCACACAGAGCATCACACACACACACAAACATACAGCTGCTTACCTCGGTGTCATTTTCACCGACACAAGAAGGACATTCAGCACTTCAGCTCAGCAGAGACTGGCTTCACAAATACATTCATGCGATCATTTCTGGCGCAAATGCCAGCTAATGTCAGTTGTTGTTGCTGCTACTGCTGTTGTTGCTATCCATTTCTACTGACTGCTGTCGGCCAGCGACGAGCTTCCTAGTCTGATGTCACTTCCACATCATCCCGGCGAAAGATCTCGCGAGAGTAATCATTTTAACCCAGCCCATGACCTTTCCCCAACCCTAAACAAGTGTTTTCTTTCCCCTAAATCTGAGCAGAACCAGAACTACAGCATTTTCACATTGTAAGATATAATTATTTAATACACCGTGCACAATAAAGAAACAACGCGTAAAAATCTCGCGGGAGTTCCGCAAATCTAGGGTTCCCTTCTAGACACGAGCGTTGAGGTTTTTAAAAAAAAAAAAAAAATTCTTTATTAATTATTGTTTTAGGAAAATAAAAACAAATGTCATATTCAAGAGAACAACCGAGTAACTGAGCGAGTGAAAACAACATCAAATTATAAAAGGGAACTCACAGAACAACAGTAACTAAGGACAAAAATAAATAATTAATAAAATAAAATAAAAACACACAAACAAGGGTCAACTAGGAATTGAGGTACATACATACTAGATATAGGGATATATATATAGCATCAAGGGAAAGGGTTTTGGGGCAACATTTTTAGAATTACTGATGGCAGAGGACATGGCTAATACCATATAAATTCTGCATCACCAAGATAAAAGAAGTACACATCAAAATTTTACACAATATATATCCAACAAATCTCTCCAAATTTATAGATATTGAAAATGAATTTTACAATGATGAACCACAATCATTAACACAGGTATTGTACACACTCAACTACTTTTAGGACTCAAATGAATATATATTTAAAAGAAAAATACATGGAAAAATCAGTCAGTATGTTCTCTGAAGTGTGCCCTCTTTTTTTTAAAGGCATTTCCTCATGAAAGGTCATACAACACAGATATGCTGGGCTTTACTGTGCTTCTCCCAAATGACACAAAGTCTGGCACCAAGCAGAGTTTAGATGTAAAGTTATTGATTCTGCATGGTTAATTTCACATAGGCCAACAGAAATGCAAGATGGCAAATGTTACCCCCAACTTTGCTGTTTTTTTTAATGTGAATTATAAACACAAAAAAGTAATAAAACGGTCCAACTTTACGGTGAACTCTTTAATGGAAAATAACGTTTATTACAGTGTTCTTTTTATCATAATTTTGCATAATGAAGTTTATGTGTCCTGTACAGTTTTTTCCCCCCAATATGATATATATTTGTTTGTTTAATTCACTTTCCTGTTGTTTCGTACATGTCTGCAAATATTTGTCAATAAAGTTAAATCAAAAAAGGATATGTGCCGTTAAAAAAAATGGTAGCACGCGCTAATCGCACAAACCTGCAACAAACAGTGACCGTTAAAAAAAGTTATGTAATATCGATAAGAAACGTAAATTATTTGGATTAAAAAGTGCTTAAGTGTAAAAGAAAGAGCGGAAGAAGAGAAACACTAAAAAAGAGGATCATGTATGTATGTATTCAACTGTCGGTGTCGTGTTGGCTGTACGCTGCACAGGTAAGCAGAAATGAGAGGCTAGCTACTCAACGGTTCCGCCGAGTCGGTGCCATTTTCATATCGTAACTTTGCAAAATTACTTTTTTCAATACTGTATGTACTAAAACACACGTTTAACTATTAAGATATACAATGGTCAATCTCAGACCATTTTATGATGATGATGATGATGATGATGATCATCATCATCATCATTATTATTAGTTTGAAAATTTTCTAAATGGAAGGTGCATTTTTCATACCGGGACTGAAAGGAATATGACTTAACGGTGTAAAACTTGGGGACACGACCAAATTGTGTATTTTAGCCAACACATTATGCCTTTCTGGTGAGAAAACGTATTAAAATGTCTAAACAGGAAACCGAGTCATACAATACTACAAAAATAAGATTTCTGAAGGATGCTATATGGTCAAGTACAGTGTTAAAAAGTAGACATGGGCTAACATCCTATTTTTACAATGTTCTAGATAGTTTTTATTACAGTTTTACAGGATGGATCTTCAAATTGCAATTAGGACAAAGTGCAGGATGCTTTGCTTGAAAATATAATGTATTATACTGATATTTTTCATGTATATTGTGCATGTATTGTCCTGGGGGAAGAAAAGGCACAGATTCACCGGAATGGCCCACATAATATTTTAGCCAACACACTCTCCTTGGAAAGATATGGTCATTTTGTATGTGCATTTGTGTGTGCACATGCTTGTGGGTGCACTTTATTTGAGAGAGGTAAATCATACAAACATGGGAAGTGCTTTTGTCTCATGAGTGGGACAAGGAGGTGCAGATAAGCGGTTCACTTGAATGAACACAGACATGCTTGTCACCCCACTTGACAAGTGCATCTTAACCAAACACACCTGCCTATGTTGGTTTTATCGGTCTGCCACAACCAGTGCAGTATGTACACACCACTGGCCTGAGGCTCCGGCTGGGCCATCCATCAAACTGAGATTATTGCTCTTATCTAGAGTACATCTCTGAATGAAATGCTGAGGCTTATAGTGAAATATTAGGCTGTGCAAAAATGTGAGTCAGATAGCATTTAATACATTTGAGGATCTCTCCCTCATGTTTTGCATCAACTGTTGGTATAAACATTAGCTGAATGATTACAGTATAATGGCACTTTGTAACTGCATAAAGGATGTGGATGTCGCAAAATATAGGCTGTATGTATCACACTTTAGCTCACCTAAAATCAATTGGCCAAGTACAAACTTATGTTCAAAAGACAAAAAGTACTATTTTAACCAGTATTTTAACCAAAGAAATAATTCAGTAAAAATGTAAGGGTAATATACAAAATTTTGTTTTACTGTGATGGCATTAAAATCCCAAACATCTATTTTTTTCTATTTTATTTTGCTATAAACTTGAAAAAACCCTCTTATACCTCATTGTCTGACAGTACTAACATGTTAGAGCCCACCCATACTGGCTGATATTATCAGCCAGTATGCAGTGATCTGAAAACTTTTTTTTTTTACAGAACATATGATGCAGAAAACGATGCTTTAGGTGATTTAGATTTAGCACAATGGGGAACATTTATAGGGACAAGGGGAGATGCCTGGCAGGTATAAATGCAGAGAAGCTATGCTTCTAGTTTTACAACCTGCCCCTAATTGACTTGCAATATTAAAATAGTAAGCAAGTGACTGACACTGAACTGTACTTTTCATCAGTGCCTATTTTTTAGAATTATTTGACAGTATGTTAAATTAATTAACAGGTTAAAAATGTTAAATTTACTTTTTTTTTTTTTTTTTAATGAAGTTGATTGGTTAAGAAAGCAGGCTTCTGTTCTGTATGGTTGCTCCACTTTAACTAAAGGGAAATATTCTTGATGTCTTGTGCCTCATACATATTTACCCAGAAATTAGGCGGACATGTTTGGTTTATTTGGAAAGAAAAATGTAGTGTTTAGCAATATGATGTTATAAACTGTAAGATGATACAAATTTAGAAATTATACAAGTCATACCACATACAGTGTAAGCTATAGTGGGGGTAGACCATTGTGGACAATGTTGTGAATCAGTGATCAGGTTTGATTTTATTATATTTTTGCATCAATATGATGAAGTATCTGAAAAAGATTGTTGAATATTTAATATACTTAAATTAATAACATTTTCTGTGTATAATTTTATCCATAAACAGTCTCTTGATTTTTTTTTTTACCCCTAAACAATTCACTGTATCATAAGACTGGGCAATACATCGATATTGTGTCGAGACTTTGATATGAGACTAGATATCTCCTTAGATTTTGGACATTGTTATATCATGATATGGCTTAAGTATGCGTTGCAGTAACGTGATGTAATTTTCTGAACTTACCAGACTGTTCTAGCTGTTCTATTGTTTGCTGCTACCCACTTTGTCATTATATCCACATTACTGATTATTTACAAAAAAAATCTCATCGTGTTAGTAGTTTGTGAAGACACCAATGTCAATATTGCCCAGCCCTAAATACCATAGATGTTGTTGGGTAGTTTAATCTACATCGTATTCTATAAGGTGATTATGTGTTTTTACTATTGGCGAATTTACAGTATGGTATTTCAGAGATAATGTGTATATCAAGATATATTGCATATCCTGGAATCGCCTAAAAATATCAAGACATTATTTATAAAGCTATATCGCCCTACTATATTGCAATATATGTCAATATTGTGATGTAAAATAACAAAGGACACAAGAGTTTTTCCTGATTACCTACTCCTTCTAGAATTTCAAAGTAGTTTTTGTGGATTTAGCTGAGGTTTAGCTGCACAGCATGAGTTTATAACTACTGACCCACCAATGGGTTAAAATAAAACGACAAGAAAGTGAACATGTGATTGGCTCTTCCTCTTGAGTGTATGGTGGCCAGCAAGGATAAAGTCTGAAGACAGGCAAAACCCCGAAGACAGTTGTAAGTCCATTGAATTCTGTCTGCTATTGAAGACGAGATCAGATAAAGCTTCCCAGTTTAACAAAGGAATATGCGTAATCTGTTTTAAGTATTCACACTGCACAGCTCCTGGTTGACTTCCAAGTGTTGGTGATTTATCCAGTCCCATCACTGCTCACATTCCTTTTCAGGAATATTTTATTACCTGTTGTGGTTAGCAGTGTCAGGTGGGGCTGAATGAAATAACGACCAGAGGCATGCGTATACACCACCTGGGTCACGACACTCTTCCTTAATTTGACAATAAGTCAAACACTTTCATATATTACCCTCTGTAGGAACCTAATAGCACTGTACTACTCCTTTGTGAGATAAAACATGAAAAACGCCGCATTCCTACATCACCTGTATCCTTTTATTACTCTTCTCTCCTAGAGAATACATTGGTGCCTTAAAAAACAAAACATTACACTATAAATTAGAGACTAGTAACGTAAGGACTCTGACTTTCTGAGGGAACAATGCTGAAGGTCATAAACTGCCCAACATGTAAGTGAACCTGCCTGCATGGCCGGCTCCACATGTTGAACTATATTAGTTGTAGCCCCTAACGGCCGCCATGCACTCCATGCACATGGTTCTGGTTTAGGGCCCTTTCTTCAACACTAGATAGGTTGTATTACATTTATTAAACACTTTAAAAAATCTCTGGCTGCAAGATTGTCCATCTGTTGAGGACAAGAGAAAATATATGAAAGAGCAAGAGGCGCGGCAGGGAGAGGGGAAACAGTTGTGATGTCAGTGCTGGTCTTAATGTGGTGCAGGTCTAAGTTCTGGACGGATGACTGATTTAAAAGGTATAGCTTTTAGCCGAGTGAACAGTTAGATCACAGATGAATTTTAATAAAAAAAGAAGGAGAAAGGAACACAAATCACCTCTGCTTTGCTCTCAGGAATGTTTTTGTGCACGGCTTTGATATATAGGTGCAGATGTGCGACTGCAGCGTGACGAGCGGAGCTAAAAAGGGCTGCTAAGCTGGGGCAACATGTCAGCCCGGTGACTCCCTAAAGGCCCTGATTTCTACCCCGTAACCTCAAAAGAGTAAGTGAAACTAACACAAGAAAAACATCCACATCTCTTTGGTCAATGAGCTCTACATCTGTTTATTGTTCAGCAATTTATTTTTTCAAAACAAAAAATAAGTGACAAGTAGGAACCTTTAGAGTAGCAATTAGGAAATCTAAAGCGGCTGTTCTAACCACCACTGTGAACATAATGTATTTGGTGAATTTCTAATCACACCCCTAAACTTACAATTGATAAATCACAGAATCAAAACTCCCACTACTTCTGAATCTAATCATCTAAGTAGCGCATGCTTGTTTGTGCAGGAGGCGTTCAGGAGCAGCAGAACAGAACCTTGTATGTCAGGGTGTGGCGTGGTCCTGAGGGACATGCACAGACATTTTTGGGGGGGCAGGTGCTCAAGCAAAAAAAGGGCGTTCCTTTCATAATTATTTATGAAAAATAAAGTTACATATAGTAGTGTAAACAGATCCTTTGCCTACTTACATATCTTGTGTATTTTTTTCAATATACACTCATGCAGGTGTTTAATGCTCAACAGATTTCTCCAAAATTATGAATTCACACAGACAATGGTCTTTAGCATTCACTATTTCTACGCTTATCACAAGAACAGGCAACAAGAAAGACAAAACCACCACGCTGTGGTTTCGTAGGCTTTAAAATAAATGACTATTCAGAATTGGCTAATCTTTACACAAAATTGGAAAAAGCTGTTCCCTGAATAAATAAAACCAACAAATACATTCCAAACTACAAATTCAGACTGTTCAGTTGCAGCAGTTAGGCTAAGTGCCTTCTCTTCTCCTAATTTTAATATATAGTAGAATAGTTACACTGGATATTTTTCTGCATTGAGTACTTTTACTTTTAATAGTTTAAGTGCATTTTACTTTACTTAAGTAAGATTTTTAAAGCAAGACATCTACTTTAGTGGAAGATCTGAATACTTCCTCCACCACTGCTCAGATCCATCTTCTCAGACACACACACACACACACACACACCTCAAATAGACACACAATGAACACTCTAATGATTGACACAAACAGTCCAATATCTGCAGCACACACACTACAGTAGCTCTCTGTCTAGGTGAACGTTTCTGATATATCCAAATAATAGTGCATAGACCCTTAACCATGTAATGTATGTTCTATATGTTTGGTTCAGCTGCCTGACAAAGGAACTAGCTCCTGCTGGAGTTCACTCGTTTTCATTGATGACGCTAAGTTAGTCTGGCTTTATTCAGATGTTTTAATAGTGGTTTATTTTCACAACAGTGACAAACAGTGCAGAGTCTCAGGGCAAACTATTGTTAACTGGCTGTCACAGGTGAGGGCTGCAGGTCAAGGAGATGTGCATCATGCTGCTTGATTTTTGTGCATTAACTGTTGTGGCTGTAACAAGGGAAGTCGAAGAAGGAGGGGGCAGGGAGTCGGACAGTCTTGCAGAATTAGAACACAAATGCACTTGTTGGCCGTTGCAACAAATTGAGAATTAATTGAGAGTTCATGCCATGAGCTGAATTTAATAGCTAAAATATAAAATTATAAAAAGAAATAGGAAACAAATGTCCAGCAAAAAGGGTCCAAAGGGCAGGTGCTTGAGCACCACCTGAGGTTGATCTGTGCATGTGTCTTGAGGTTCTTGTATAACCAGCTAAGCAAAGCTAGGCATGGTCCCCAAATCTGTAAAGTTGCATTCTGTAAAATACCTTTTGCTCAGACAGTTTTTTCTGTGAAAGGAGCAAAGTCCTGGAACGCACTACCTGATCACTTGAAATCTGCTGCAAATGTCACCACTTTTAAGACAGCTACCAAGTCCTGATTAATTCA
>JAJHUR010087116.1:31884-48137 GCA_027495735.1 Lutjanus campechanus | reverse complement strand
CAAACACTGTGGTTATTAATTGTGCAAGTGGTCATTTGCAACAGACAATATGCAAAGCAAACACACCCTCTGAATTTTTTATAGTGCGTACTGTAGAGCTATTCAAGACATCTTTAAAGTGAACCGACAGAGATAACTCAAACCTCACACAGTGTTACAGAACATAAAATATTAAACTGTACGTGCTACGGAGAGGAGACTAAATGTAGTGGGAGCTGAAAAGCATGATTACTGACAGTGCCAACATGACTGTAAAACTGGTGAGTGAATAAATGATTATGTTTTCCCTGCAGTCACTGCTGCACACTGCCTGAGGCAAATTGAGGTGTCAAAACAAGCCACTGGGGGCTATTACAGCAATGTGACTGTTCATTCACACTAAGGAGAAAGTCATTCAACCACTGCCCCCTGTTCATTTCCCTAAAGCCCCCTCTCAAAATGGAAAGTCAAATTCAAGAAAGCAATACCCCAAACTTGATTGCGACCTAGTATTAGGAAGCTTTCACACCAGGAACCCAGACCAGGACCAGAGTACACTTAGCCCAAAGACATGTTCGTCAGTTTCATGTGAACATCGTGTACCATACCTGGGTGCACTTGAAAAGATGATCTTGAGTACAGTTAAGGTGTACTGGAGTACAATCTGTATGACGTGTGAAAACTAATGTACCAAAACAAGGAAGTGGACTTAGCGATTTGATTCAATTTAAACATTTTTACATTTCGTACTGACGAGTACGCCATTGTTAGACTATCAAGTCTTGATTTATAAAAATCAACAGATCATTGGTTTTACGCCCTGACAACTGTCATTAACATTTTCAAATTGTTCTCTAAAGTTTATACGATATCAAGTGTGATATAACAGCCAGTAAGCTACGCTGTGTCATCTTCGAAGTGTTGTTTTTTTCTTCGGACAGACGCTGGATGCCACAAGTGGGTGGAGGTGGAGGGAAAAACAAATACTTGGAGACCTGCCGATTCTGCCTTTTGATTCCATTCTTAAAATTGAAAGCTCATTTCAATCATTTTCCGATTTAATATTTAAACTGACACCACTAAAAAAAAAAAAAACGTATTGATGAGGTTCTATTCACTATAAAACTTTTCTAAACAATACAACAAATCACAGGAACTTAAATGAAAGGGAAAACCTGTACTTTCTCTTTCCCTTATTGGACAAAAGATAACACAAGCACCAACGCTTTGACAGTCTTATCTCTTGTTCTCATACCGGTTTTACAACACACCTGTACTTCTAGACTTTCATGTACGAGTTCAAGTACAAACAGAGTTCACTTTAATTTTTGACAGCTAATCACTCGCAAATAGCGATTGGAACACAGGATAAGTGCCGGTAAGAGTATCATCAGAGGATAAAGTACAAACAGAGCAATTATCTGCAGACTTTAACTCCGGTCCAGGCTGTAAATTAGGTCATTGCTTATAAATGAGACTCTTTGGTCAGATTTGCAATCTCTCTGAATGCTAGGCCTAATATAAATAACCCTGTAACAATAACTACTTTTGTTAGACAATATATTGTACCAGAAATAATTGAAATAAATGATATTGACATTTTAAAACATTTTAAAAACCCTAAGCCTGCCACTGATATAATGATAATATAATAATAAATGCAAATAAGAGCAATGTCCTTTTAATCACAGAAAAAGACACTATGAAAAAAGTTAATTCTGGCATCATGTTGGCCAAAATGTTGGTGACATTCTTATGTAAAGAAACATGCATGTAAACACAAGGGAAATACTGAGGTCAGGAAAAAAATATTGGTCCTGTCTATATATATATCGCACGTTAAGTCGGTAACGCAATTATCATGACAGGCCTAGATACAAATATCATTTCAGTTTAGTTTCTATCAATTGAGGAAGTAAACTTCTGATTAAACGGATTTCTTCTTCACTCACATTTTTTTTATACAGAGATGGAAAATACTTGTTTCATAGGGTAGCTCAGTTCTGTGCAGGTCACTCTGAATTACAGCTAACAGACCGAAGAAAAAAATAAACAGTCATCCACCAACGCTCATCTGGGAAACACTGGGTCCTCTGTTTGTCCCAGCCAAGGAGAGATGGCTTGGCCAGGGCCCTTGTCTCTCCTAGGGAAAGTAAGCCACAGAGAGCATATTTGGAGCAGGGTGCAATGTCACCCGGACTATCCTATTCACAGAAAAAATATCAACCTCTGTGCTGTTGGAAGGGTTTCATAGACAATAGGATGGCTAGATTTAATATTTTTCAACCAAATTAAATCTTAAAAGGTTTTATCTTTTACCAATCCTCCAATCTAATAAAAAACATCCTTATTTCAACCTATTTATGGCACAATTACATTCCAGTTAAAATACTGCATGCACCAAACTCCCCTGTACTGTACTGTAGGCATGAATCATTGAAAATCTTGGGGTAAACAAGTGTCTCATCTTGATGCAGCATTCAGGCTTCCTCCAGGCAACGTGGAGTGGGAGTGAATATTCTATGTGAATTGATCTAACGGCAGCAGGAGCAGCGAGCGTCTCCCATCAAGTCGGCCTAAAATAACACTTGACTTTGACCGTGCTGCTTATTAGCCTGATTCTGTTTGCTATGCATCACAAACATACACACTTGTTGTGATTCCTTGCTGTCTGACCACAGCAGCAGTGTAGGAGTCCATCATCTTGATACATCTTCATACAAGCAAAACGTGTTGACTAAATCATGCCTCCTTGTCACGGACTCATTGCGTAAGCACTGATTTTCTGCTGGGGGAGTAACCTCTTCAACTAGACGCTGAGCTACCCAAAGCTTAATAGGTCTCACGTCTCTCTTATAGCCAGGCCTAATAAGAATCAGGACAGCTGTCCCAAAATACCTCAGCCAGCAGCCAGAGGAGCAGCAAGAGGACTCTCCCCATAATCTCCAAACTCATCTGTAAGCAGACGTCTAAAGTCTCTGCATCTAATCATCACGTTTGTTCTATTTCTGGCGGTGCCAAGATTCTCAGCAGCACTGGCTGAATGCATTCATAGCGAGTGTGTAATTTCCTCACACACAGCAAAGCAAACACCAGAGGTGGGTTAAATATGCTGAGATGAGATGAAGGAGAGCTGGACTGAGGGGTTAGCTCAAGAGAAAGACTGGGGGGGGAGGGGGAAATAATAAGTTCCCAGGAGAGACAGGACATAACCTCTTTGCCCGAGGCTGTGCTGACAGCCACACCTCCTCCTCCCACACCCAACTTTATTGCTCACATATTAATGAAATGCAGTTAAAGACAGTACAAGGCTTTGAGACACAAGATCTCAGTTGTTGTTATAATTACACACGGCTGTTTTGGTTTTCAGTGTTGACGTCTAATTTGGAACTATTTTACACTGAAGTCACCGGGTGGTCACTGAGACACAAATGTAATGGTAGTTTTGTCAGTAGTTGATTCCTTTCAAATCACATCCCAGGTGTAAATTTATGTTGCACTTTTGAAAGACAGCAGGGCCCAAGTCATTTGGACAGGAATTATTTGATGACGTCTTTTAACTAGAGCTGCGATGACTACTCAGTTGACTGATTGAAAGAATATTAGTTGCCAGCTATTTTGATAACTGATAAATTGTTTGTTTTTGCCAGTTTCAGCCTCCTAAATGTGATGATTTGGTGCGTTTCTTTGCTATTGATGATGGTAAATTAAGAGTTTTTGGGTTCTGGTCTGTTGGTTGGACAAAAGAAGCAACTGAAGATGTCACTTTGGGCTCTGAGAAACTGTGATGAGCATTTTCTCACAATTTCTTGACAGTAGAAATTTAACAATTAATCAGGAAAATAATCGGCAAAATAATCAATAATTAAAATAATCGTTAGTTGCAGCCATACTTTTAACTGCGTATCCCTGTCCAGCAGGCTAGATGGGTAACTTGTCTCTAGGTAGATTAGAGAGGAAACTGATAGCTATATTCATGAATTGCTTGGTATATAAAATGTCAGAATATAATGGAAAACCCAAGGTGATGTGTTCATATTGCTTGTTTTGTTCAACCAGCAGTCCAAAGGCAAAAGGTATTCAATTTACCACCACAGAAAGAAACTAATGAAAACAATCAAAAAATGACATTCGGGAAACTAATAAGAGAAATACAGATCTTGCTTAAAAGTAGCACAAGACAGATGTCAGTGGGCCAATATTGGTGTTGTTGTATTGTCCAATATTATTTTTAACATAACTTAGTGCAGATTGTTTGGTTGTTTTTTTCATAGGCAGCAGCATCAATGTATATTTGACAATGTATATTTTTATTTCAATTGTTTGGTTTGTGTTTTTTATTTGTAGTTATTTATGATTTAAAGTACCATTTTGGATTATAATTAAAGAATAAAAAATATCAGCCGATATATATTAATAACAAAATTTGTTTTATTACCTAAAATTGACATCAGTCCCAAAAAATCTGGTATTAGTTGGGTTCTAGCCCAAAAGCAAAAGGTGTTCAACTTAGCATCACAGAAGACTGGGAGTTAAGCAAATATTCACGCGAGAAGCTGAAATTTTGACATTTTTGCATAATATTTGATTTAAATTGCTTAAAGGGTTATTGTTAATGGGTGCAAATTAATTTTCTGTCACTTGCCAAATCAATTAATCACTCCACCTCTGAGTGACCATGGAACACAAACGTGCAGGAAAATCCACCTCATGAACTGCACACAGCTGAGTGGATATATGCTATATGTGCATACAAGCTTCCAGCTTACTGTGTTTTTTTTTTTTAACCAAACTATATGAAAACGTGTTTCCACTGTACTTGAAATCTCCCTCAGGTGCATTCAGCCCACACCAAGCACCTGCTGACTAACGGATACCCCCTCCACATTAATCTGTGCCTTTACCTAAATGTCACAACACAAATAATGGGGCTGTTAGCAGCAATATGACTCATCTGTGTGTCTGGCGTTTTGCCACTTATTCACTGTAGCTGTGATGCTGTAGTTATATAGCTCTGCTCTGGACTGGACCCAAGGTGCTCTGCAGTTTGAATGCATCACATGGTTCATTGTTTACTGAAGCTAACTGACCACTCCAGGAACACTTCAAACCTACAGAAAGCAGCCATCGCTAACACACCCGTCTGGAGGAATCGGTAATAAGAGCCATGCTCATGATGCAAATATTAGATTCTGTTACGAAAGCAAACCCTGTGCGTTAATAATTGATAATACAGCTATATTGGTATTTGACTTTAATCGGCTTTGCAGTGATCTATGATGTTTTATTTATTAACAACCGCACTGAGCGTCTGTAAACAAATTCACCACATGGCTGGAAGCAGACAGCCACAACAATATGGCCTCTTTGTAGGGATGCTCCATTGGTTTGGCCTGTGACTGATCTGAAGGAAAATGCTTCACCATTGGCAGCCTGTTGCGATAACATAACTTAGCAGTCTGTGTCGTTACTCAATCCAGACAGATGTTTGAGTGTTTAGATCCAGACAACACCTGGCTGTTTACCTGTGCTGCCTTCAAAGTGCAGTCTGACAGCCCCGTCTCTCCAGATCACCACATCCCCGGGTCCCTCAATCCTCCTCGCATACTCGGCAGACGAAGCACCAGCAGACTTGGAGCTTTTCCTCCGATGTTTCTGCGCTAATGTCCGACAACACTGATAACACACCGCCCATGCCTGTTCCTCGTTTATCGGCTGGTTGTACAGTTTCAGGATTTCTTCCAAGGAGAGCGCCGTTGCGGCTCCTCCGTCGCCGCAGTCCATGTTCACGTCCCCGGCGTTCAAATCAGCGGTGAAATCCCGGAGAATGGTCGGCGAAGTCAACATCCCGTCGTCAGTCCCCGGTCGTTTGGCCATCCTCACCTCATTATTACCACATAACGTTACGGGGAAAAACGAAAAGGTTAGCTGTCGGATGATTTTTCGGAGTCCTCAGCGTCGCAGTGACAGACGTTAAGCTCTCAATCAACTGTTTAATGTCCACAGTGAGGAGAGACCGAGGAGCACCAACGGCTCAGCTACCTGACAACACGTTCCGCGTGGTCCCAGTGTCCGCCGGTTCACTGCACACTAATACTGAAAAGAAAAAAAAAACTGCCCGCGGAAATCGTCACTTTATACGCCAGAGAACTTCCGTCATCAGGTGTGTAAAAAAAAAAAAAACACTAGATAAAAATTAAAATTTGAGCGAATACCAATGACATAACTTAGATAACATAAAGAGTCAAATAAAATGTCTGACTTTGACATCCTTCTTAGGTCTACAAATGTTTTAGTGTTATTTTAATTTAGCTAAAAATACATTTTTAATTACATTTTTGCAGACTTTTTATTTTATCTATTTTTTTTAGACTGCAGTAATAGAAACAGGTGAACTGGCATTTTTTAAAATTTGTTTGGGTAATTTTTTGTTGATTAATTTATTTTTCCGCATTTTTTTTTTTTTACCCCAAATCATTTTTGTTTAAATTATTATATATTTCCCCTTCTTTCTGTTAAGATGTTAATTTGTTAAATCACTGTCAACTGTAAATGGACTGCGTGTTTCCTTATATAGCCTATATTTTCCCATTTATACCGCCAGAAACGTAGTATGCAATTGCACAATCATCTCTTCAAGTTGGCTATATGTGTAAATGATCTATCATGGATTGAAGTTTACTTCTTGTGGCCACTATATATTATTGGCTCTGTCTGTGCTGGTGTTCATGTATTGAAAAACAATAAAGATAGTGTTTTATAAAAATTCCAAAATATTTGCCCTGTTAAGTGATTTTCCCTGGGGTTAAAAGGTAAATTATAAACAGTTAATACATTTTATGTGACTTACTTCTACTCTGCTACTTTTATTTTACATTTGTGGTTACTTGATTTCTGGATTTCTTTTTCATAATGTGTTTTTATCTCTCTAATTTCCTTAATTTCTTATTTAATTCAAATAATTCTCTGTTTTTATTACATCAGTGGCTTCTTTTAGTGTTGTGTGACATCAATGAAGCCTCATTTTAGAGATTACTATTCAAGGTCTATTAAACACAGAATTGTGTTTGGCTATAATGAGCCTCATTTTAGTTCTAAAACTTTAACTTTTAATGCTGAAAATAAACTTCCACCTCTTGTTTTAAATGCAAAATTTTTACTTGGAACTGAGTAGGCTACATACTTTACTGCAATATTGCTTCATTTATAGCCTACTGTAAATAATTAAAGGATCTTTACACTTCTTTTACCATTGCCTATTATTATCAAGTTGTGCTCATGAAAATGGACCACTTTGTTTACTTCTGACCCACCTACACGTTTTCTTTACCAGAGCTCCGTCTCCTGCTAACTCTCATCTGATTGTCAAGATTTTTATATCAGTGCATTTATTGAACATGATTGCCATCAACCATTTACCTTATCAAATGATATAATCCAACAAATTGGAATCAATGGACAACAAACGGAATTTTTGTTGTTGTTTTTGAAGCTGATTTGTAGCAAAAAAATACAATTAATGTAATAAACTAATGGCAGCATAATATAACTATATCTAAACGTATTTAAGTGGGTCTTTAGGTATACAGAGACGTGTCAATGAATTAATAATAAATAACAAATAGGAAGATACTAGTGATGTAGGCTGATTAATTCAGCTGTAGCTAACAAGAAATGACACATATCACTCCTGGGTTTGATAACTTAAGAAGCTGACAACAATTTTAATTCAAACAAGAAAAACGTGGCAGATCCTGTGTTCGAATCTTCTCCATCACAAAAGGTGGCCTGTACACATCTCAACTCTTGACAAGCTAGTTATCACAAGCATAAAATGTTCAGTCAGACTCTGATTTAATATAGATTGCTTTTCAATTACTCTTGAGCAAAGCTGGCCTCTATTAAATGAATGGTTTTCTTAAAGTGGTTGTTGTCAATAGCAATAAATACTCATGAGGGCTTCAATTAGCAGGACTAAAGCTGGTCCACGGCGCCATCTGCTGGCCACAAATGTCACTGTCCTGATGAATCAACTCCTGAATGTACTTTTTTAGTGCAGTTTTTCTTTTGATGTGCAGCAGATAGGCTTTTTTAAAATTTCAGACATCTTCTTTTTATAATGTTTGACTGGAGACATTTTGTCACCAATGCTGAACCAGTTTTAGATTGATTTATACATGCAGATCAGTGTAAGCCACACAAATGACACATCATAATAAAGGGTAACATCATATAACATAAAAGGTGTAAGAGCACTGGAGAACACATAATACTGAAGAGAATTCTAGAAAAAAAACATAAAGAGAAAACAAGAGCAGTTCTGATCAAGATGAATCGTAGGCACATGCGGGTGTGTTTGTTTCTTTATCTTGCAAAGGCCGGAAAAGACAGTCTTCAGCCGTCAAGCTTCAAACCTCCACATCTCAATTTCTAAACAGCACTTCAGGGTCTTCTTAAATGAAAATAATTTACAGCATCGACTGAGGTTAAACAGCATCATCATTGGTTCCCACACTTGTTTTTCATTCACAACAAAAGGAATATACTTGCACAAAGAACTGAAGCAGATTCTTTAGGAACAGGTAGGCCCCACACAGAGAACATTTGATGTGCAGATTCATGTGATTATCATGTGCATGTGGGACGCTCTGTTCTTGCTTTTCTTAAAATTGGCTTAACACAGTGGCACATTCCCTGACCAGCACCATAAGCATGGGAGAAAAGCATGGTGGAGGGCGTGTGAACACCTGTCTGTGAGCCGCTCTCTGCTTCACACATGCATTTGCAATGGCACGACGAAGATGCAGCATCCCGAGGTCTTTGGATGGAGACGTGCAGGTGCTTATGTTGTAAATCTCTGAGATCGACGGCCGAGATCTTGCAAAAGTCACTCACATCTTCTGGTGAACTGCTCACAGCTCCGGCCGTCTTCCTCGTCACAGTCTTGGCTTGTCTTCATCTTTCGTCAGGCGCATTCCCAGGTTCAGAGTCTCCACTGCTGTTGATACTGATGGGCTGCCCATCTTTAGACAAAGCACCGGCCTCCTTTGATGCCCTCCTTTTGGAGTCACGAGTGGTCTGCTGTGAAAAGATGTAAGAATGTTTGAATGTCATGTCATTTAAATGTCACCAAACCGAACAGAGAGCGAGTGGGCAAGCATGTCCAACTGAGACCTGAGTCACTGAAGCCCTGCCCGTAAACAGAAGGTTAAATAAATAAAAACAATCTATGCCCCCGAGTCACTGAAAATGCAATTTCTTAGGTCAGAGGAATTGATTTTTCATATTTCTTTTGAATGTTAAATTAGTTTTTTTAAGAACAAAGAAACATTTGCAACTTAGTCCTCAATAAGAGATCCCAAACCGAATTTAAAAATGCAGAATAAAAGTGTTCGTTAGGTTTTATTTGTCTGCCTCTTTCTATCTGCTTTGTGTAGTATTTAAGCCCATGAATTTGCATTTGGAGCAGATAACAATGTCTGCACTCAGTTGCTTTCATTCAGTTAGCTTTCAAGATAAAAGATTAGGCATGCAGATGGTTTCTTCTTTCTGAAAAACCCAGAACATTTTCATACTACTTATTGTTCTCAATACTGTTGCTCAGTGTTTGCACTAACAGCTACAAAAGTGTGGCCAGAACTGTCTTTGAAAAAGACACCCACATATCAATATTTAAGATATATAGGAAAAAAAACATTCTCTGTCAATGAACATAAAACAAATCCTTCTTTTCATTAGTGATTAATCCTGTTTTCCTAATCACTCTTTTTTTCTATATAATGTAAAACAACAATGAAAACAAGCATTTATCTTGTAATTCCTTGTTTTATGTGATCATCAGCCCAAACACAGACACTCACTTCAGTTTACAAACTGATGAAGAGGAGACAGCCTGAGTCAGACAATCCAGTCAATAAAATAAAAAATAAGAACATAGTGAAAATTGTCCATCACAAGTTCTAAGACCCCAGGGTGACATCTCTGAATTGCTGCTTTTGTTCAACTAACAGCTCAGAACCCAAATATATCCAGTTTCAGAAAAACAGCAAATCCACATATTTCGCCAAAAATAACCTGCAAGTTAATACATAGTATACAGTATGCGTACGGTCAGTCAGAGTTTGACAGAGTTTGAGGGGAGATGCCATCCTCCTTGTTAGAAAAGTGACCAAAATACATCCCCCTTGTTAACCTGCCACCCAGCCTCCCCCATCCCTTGGCAGCAGAGAGAGTGCAGGGGCAGAGGGGCTGTTAAGTTGAATATGGTAGTCTAGACCGGGGGTGGGCAATTATTTTTCAAGGGGAGACACATGAGAAATTGATCAGCCTGCCATGGGCCAGACATAAACATGACATACGGTTATAATAACGGCAGAATGTCTAATAATGGAATACTCAGTGTTCTATGTAGGGTAGACCAGCACCTAAATGAGCTAATATCCAGCTAACACAATGTACCTCTATTGTTCTTTCTGAATTACCACGTGATGAATTGTGGGTTAATTATTGTTGTTGGCAGGCTTGAAACTTGAAGTTTTATGATGTGCCATGCATGCTGGACACGGGTTGCAACAAGTAGAGCATGAACAATGTGGCTACAGCTTTAAGTGAATACAATTACAGTTTAATATAAAAGATAAAGTTCTTTATCATTCTCAATAAACACTACAATGACCCCTTTAAGAATAAAGGCCTGATTGTTTAACAGTGAGAAAACTGATATTGACTATTTTTGTTTTGTTAGACTTTAACTCCAATATATCCAAATTTCGATGATGGAACCTTTCAATGGGCTGGATCCACCAGGCTGCATTTGACCCAGGTCTGCTCCAGTCTGACTCATTGATCCTTAATCTGACTGGGGTTAATGCATGTCAGTTTCTATGGCCCCGAACATGACTCGGAAATATCAGCAGACTAACTGTGCTGTGTACTGATAAATCCATGGTCCATGGTGCTGTCTGTGGTGCTGAAGTAGCAGACAGATTTGAAACCTGCGACTCCCACGTAGATTATATTGAGGGTTCCTTAAAACTAGGGTGGTCCCATTGTACCACCCCTCTTGTTAAATGTTAATAAATCCCCTACTGCAAATAATATTCAGTGATACTGGAATGTATATACTGTGGATTCTGTATGGTAATATAGTCGAGCTTCACCCTGTGAATAACATTGTTGCTCGTATTTGCCGAAGTATGTCTATATTCCTAAAATGTTATGTACAGATTTATAAAAGCCATTCTGGACAAACTTCAGTTCATCTAGAAACCATCATTCCAGATTACAAAACATACATCTGCCGTCCATCCTTACTTCTCTAAAGCCTTTGTGTTTTCTGCCCCTGCAATTTGGAATAGCATGCAAAAGAAAGTTAAATTCGGTATATCTTCTTTCTGTTTTTACCCTGTATTGTCATCTTTTAACTTTTGTTTTATCTGTTTCCTCATCTTGATTTGTTTTGTGTTCAACTTTTTATGCCGCCATCTTGACCAGATTTTAGGTATAAATACACAGAAAGCTATTTTTCTGATTCCGATGTGCAGAGCGACCTGACAGCGCTGTAGTATGAGAATACTATCCTGTGTGTGCCGCGTACAGTACAGTACAGGATGTTACATGTGTGCACAAACAGAGGCTGCTCACATTTAGCAGTCACACGTCAGTACCTGTTACCAGAGACACCTACATCAGTCAGGGAGCGTCTGGGTCTCCTCTGGTGGTTGGAGCCGGTGGATGTGAGGGCCTGCTTCCCACACTGAGTGCCTGTGTTCACCATCCTCTTCTCCCTCAGACTGGCCTCCAGAGCTTTACCTTTAAGACAACAGTTAATGATTTTCACTTTAAACACATTCTTTATCTTACATGAATACACTGACAGAGATGGTTCAAACTGCACTGTCAGGGAAATGACAGCTTTTACTTGTGTTTTGAGTGGTTTCTTTTAAGTATTTCAGCATTTTTGTGACTAAAACAGCTTGTGTTTTTAATATAACGTGATACATGCAAAGAGGAATCTTGCATTTACCAGTGAAAATAGACAAAGGGTCTTACTGGTTGCTACTGGTATAGAGGTCTCTACGTCCGTGTTGGTAAGCCACGTCGATTCCGTCTCTCTGGTCCAGCTCTCATGGTACCTCGGCTCGATGATCGCGTCCGCCCGACTCCCCCCACAACCCATCGGGACAATCATCCACGGCAGGTGCAGCTGACAGACAGACAGACACGACGCATCCTCCCGGCCCCCGGGACTCTACTGCGGCTCCATCCGTGTCTCCGTCTCCATCATCTGTCTTTGGCTGCTCCTCTGGTGGTGGAGGTGGTGGTGGAGGTTGGTGCTGCTCTCCACAGACAGCAGCTGACCAGCGTTAACACACATCTGCGTCATCCACAGAGGAGGAGGAGGAGGAGGAAAGGAGGAGAAGAGGAGGGAGTTAAAAACAAATGCATCCAGCCTGATCGCTGATTGGCCGAGAGGGAAATCAACTCCTGCTACTGTCAGCATCATCTTCATCATCATCATCATCATCATAATGCAAAATTTGCACTAATATCGTTAAAAATTATGGGAACACTTTACTTAAAGTAGAACACTATAATGTAATTGTGCGCAGATATAAGGACTGTTTAAAATGTTTATTAATAGGGATGTAACAAATACCAAAACCTCGAGGGACGATTATGTCACAACAAAAAACTGCATGATACGATATTTATCACGATGTTAAAAAACTGATGACTTGGGGAAAAAAAGTCCTTTAGCCTATATGTGTACAGAATTTTTGTATGATTTTTCGTATAAAATATGCTTTTCTTTTTAACTTACGTGTCTCTGCTCTCCTTTTGTAAAATAAAATAGAAACTATAAAATAAAATAATTAACCATTTAATATTGAGATAGAAATTTAAATCACAATATTCAATGTGTTGTAACATCCATATTTAACACGTTTTATATTATGACTACTTTGTTTTACTATTTATTTATTATCATATGATATATCATGAAATGATTGTTAGTTGGTGACAAATTACAAACATGAGCAAACAACATTAATAAAATGTGTTATAAATCATTTATTACATGTTTGTAGTGTTTATAAATGCTAAAAACTGTGACTAAAGCATATTGTTTATGTTTTTAAAATATTTTTTGCAACCCAAAAAGTCGGACCACTCACTAATACCTTCTATATAGCATTTATAAGATAATTGCTGACTCTGTTAATGGTCCATAATGCTTTCAGAGCAGCTCAGAAGACATTCTTGGACTGCCAAGTTGTGGAAAAATCCTTCTGTAAGACTGTTTATCCATCTGTGCATGTACCCATTAATAAAGGGTCACGATCTTTTCCCTTTAAGCCACCATACCTGCCTGTTAATAGGCTAAATCATTACAATTACATATTTAGGATGATAGTACAGTTTATGTAAATAGCAGTTATCAAAATCTGCAGTGTGCTTAAAAGAACAAAATAAGAAAAAAGATAAATATATATACACATGCACAGACACATATAGATGAATATATACACACCACTAAAAAAATGTAAAATAAGAAAAGCTATAAAGAAGTAATTCAAGAGAAAATACTGATTTTTAAGTTTGAGCTCAGCATGTATCAAAGGGATTAGACAGTAAGCCATCCAGCCTGTAGCTGTGAATCTTAATAAGCTGTTATTAATATGTTGTTAAAAAATGTTTCTTGGTTAAGATGCACCGCAACCAGTCTTCTTGGTTAAGAAAACAGCTAAAGAATGAACAAAACAAGCATGGAGGCGGTTTAACACCAGCAAAAGGGATTTTTCATGACATAGCAATCCAATAGTCGTCCTTATTAATGGCTTATAAGTGTTTAATAAGTGAATGATCGGGCTCTCCGGGAGTAATTATATATAATTATATTATATTATGTACAATTTATTGACCAGTTATAAAGCCAGTTACAACCAAAACTCTTTATAAAGGGAGCTCTATTAGAGAAGTATCATAAAGTCTATTTCTAAGTATCTAGTGGAGAATTACTCAGATATACAGAAAATGAAGATAAAAAATATTTCTTGTAAAACTTGGTGTGTGGATAGCATCCAGAAGAAGTGATTTTTATATTCTACTTTAATTAACATGCTCATATCTTTATATACATTACACAACATTAATGGTGATTACGATGTTGGTTTATATCAGCCTGAGAAAGTTTATAAAATTTATTCTGCAGTTAAAAGTCACAGTGAGCCAAAGTCAAGTATATTTCACATATAGAGTATTTATTTTTCACATTTATCTTAAATATGTGGTTCAATTTGAAGTTATACTGACAATACAGTATTTGCACATAGACCTATAGTTATATTTCTCAAACTGCTTAATATACAGAAATAATAACAAGAGCATACAATCAGCAAACATATTGCTTCTTTCAGTATTTCACAGGATTATAGCTTCAATGGGGAAAACGATGATCAACATCTACTTGTAAACAGACATTTTCTTACATGGAGCTAAAAACACGTCACTTTCAAAAACTGAGCAAACAGAAACATATTCACTGATTTTAGGCTTTAAATAAATACTATATATTTAACATATATTTATTTTTCTCCCCATTTCCCCCCACATGTGTACTGTTCTTGATGCTATAAATAAAGTCAGGGGACAGGAAAAAAATAAATAAATAAAAATGCAGCAGTCTTACGTATCATTTGATGAAATGTGGGAATGTGGATTCACTTTTACAGAATGGTACAAAGAGGGAGAGGCAACAAAGAAGAGGGCCCATATTTGTCAAGTATATTATTCAATATGGACTCAGGAATGTAACCGGAACATGAGCGAGGAAAAGAGGATGAGAACAGAAAAGATTTTTAAAAAATCAGGAGACAAAGGGTGGGAGTGGAAATAAATTAAAGCTTGAAGATGTGAACGTTTCACATCAGAACACAACTGCTCACAAACAGAGAGAGACGATGGTGATGATGATGGCAGTGTATCTAGACTTTGAAGTCCAGCAGGTTGCAGTCGATCTTGTAGTAAACGTAGGGGTAATACTCCTGCTGGCTCAGGTTCAGTCCCGGGATGTCCATAGAGGCCTGCAGACACAACAGAGAGACAGAATTACATCTAATTGTCGTTTGTGTCTTTGTATCAATGTTATTTGTGGACATAAAATAATGGATTTCCAGGTTACAATGCTTCTTTTTTTCCCCAGCATGAAGACTGAGCCAAGTGTTCAAGGCTTCTGCAGGAAACTTCACCTTTTAAATTTCACAGATGTCTGTTTACACTTTGGATACCTGACCCACAACGTAATAATAAGTTGCACTGGTGGAGAAAATCTATATTAATTTATTGTCACAACTAGTTTGCAGCCAAGTTTCGTCAGTCATATATCAGATTAAAAAAAACAATAGCCGCGTTACCATCTAATTGACCCTTCCTAAGTCCCGCCCCTTTATCTTTCTTGTTTCCAGTACTTGGATATTCTCTGTGCTTGGCTAGTCTATGTTGAAAAGAAAAACAAGTTTTGAAGATGGTTAAAAGATGGTGCTGGAGAACCTGTGAAAACGACATAGTCACAGCTTTAGTTAGACGATGTTGGCAAAACAGATTATTTATCTTAAATCCTCCCGGAACATCTTTTAACCATCTTCAAATTGTGTTTTTCTTCTTTCTTTTCAACACAGGCAAGTTTAGCACATAGCATCTCTAAGTGCAATGAACAGGAAAGGAGAAAGTTGAGCGAGGTTCCGTCAGACACCAAGCTCGCTCAACTATTATTGGAACACAAAGTGAAAAGGGCGGGGCTGAGGAAGGTCAATGGTCAACGAAATTTGAAGCAAACTTTTGAAAGGTTCCGAAAAAGGGGAAAAAATTAGGTGCATTTCCATCAACTCATTTGGAGCAACAAAAAAAGATACGTAAAGCCTGGTTTGTAGAAGAAAAAAAATTCCAACTGTAAATAAACCTCAAAGAAGAAGAAAAATAAACAAAACCAGTTGTCTTGGCCATCTCCGAAATATAAATGGAGACAGGGCTTTAGGATTTAAGTAATTAAAAAAAAAAAGTAATTTTACGCTCACATCAATGATGGCAGCACTGCTGTCCAGGTGTTTGTAGAGGTCGTACAGCACCTCCCTCAACTTCTTCATGTTCTTCTTGTTGGGCTGCAGCAGCATGGCCTGGAAGTTCACCGGCAGCCCGTATCTATAAACACAACAAGCCTGTCAGACCATCTTTAAAGGGATAGTTCAGATTATTTCAAGTGGAGCTGTATGAGT
>JAJHUR010087116.1:0-31864 GCA_027495735.1 Lutjanus campechanus | reverse complement strand
GACAAAGGGTGGGAGTGGAAATAAATTAAAGCTTGAAGATGTGAACGTTTCACATCAGAACACAACTGCTCACAAACAGAGAGAGATGATGGTGATGATGATGGCAGTGTATCTAGACTTTGAAGTCCAGCAGGTTGCAGTCGATCTTGTAGTAAACGTAGGGGTAATACTCCTGCTGGCTCAGGTTCAGTCCCGGGATGTCCATAGAGGCCTGCAGACACAACAGAGAGACAGAATTACATCTAATTGTCGTTTGTGTCTTTGCATCAATATTATTTGTGGACATAAAATATGCAATGAACAGGAAAGGAGAAAGTTGAGCGAGGTTCCGTCAGACACCAAGCTCGCTCAACTATTATTGGAACACAAAGTGAAAAGGGCGGGGCTGAGGAAGGTCAATGGTCAACGAAATTTGAAGCCAACTTTTGAAAGGTTCCGAAAAAGGGGAAAAAATTAGGTGCATTTCCATCAACTCATTTGGAGCAACAAAAAAAGATACGTAAAGCCTGGTTTGTATGAGAAGAAAAAATTCCAACTGCAAATAAACCTCAAAGAAGAAGAAAAATAAACAAAACCAGTTGTCTTAGCCATCTCCGAAATATAAATGGAGACAGGGCTTCAGGATTTAAGTAATTTAAAAAAAAAAGTAATTTTACACTCACATCAATGATGGCAGCACTGCTGTCCAGGTGTTTGTAGAGGTCGTACAGCACCTCCCTCAACTTCTTCATGTTCTTCTTGTTGGGCTGCAGCAACATGGCCTGGAAGTTCACTGGCAGCCCGTATCTATAAACACAACAAGCCTGTCAGACCATCTTTAAAGGGATAGTTCAGATTATTTCAAGTGGAGCTGTATGAGTTACTCATCACAGTCAGCGTGTTACCTACAGCAGATGGCATTAGACACGCCTGCTGTTTGGAGAGGCAGAAAAGAGTACCAGCAAGGAAGTTTAGACATTTACTGCGGTGGACAGGGTCAGCAACAAAATTTATATTAGCCACCTAAAAAAAAAGAACTATCAATTTAAGCGTAAGCTAGATTTAGAATATTTTCACCTCTTTACTTTGCCATCAGACAGCCTTTTCCTATGGGAAACCGCAGATATAGCCAAATATTGTTCACTCTCACTCAACCAGAAAACCAGTAATTTTACCTCACAGAACATGGGAGTTGGTGGTTTACTTGCTGCCTTGATCAGTTAGTTTGTTTGTGTCATTGTGTGATGATGGTGAACATGACCTGACCTTTTAAAACACCAAAGTCACACATAACACAAACAAATTAACTGATAAAGGGAGCAGTAGTCCAGCAACTCCTGTGTTCTGTGAGGCAAAATTGTTGACTGACTATGGATAAATAACTCATACACCCACTTCAAATAGTCGGAACTATCCCTTTAAGATACAACTCATACAAACCAAATCAAACAAAAAAAGATGGATGGACGAATGCACAAATGAATGGAAAACCTAAAACTACAGAAACAGCAGCAGACTGATGAACTTGCTGCAGGATATTAACCTGCTCACCTCAATACTGACTCCACAAACACACGCAGAGCTTTTATGTGAATCCACGCGATGAACGCTTCACTGAAATTCACTTTCAGCCATCGTACCAAAGGCCCCTGGGAGGAAAGAGGATATAACAGCATTTTTATCATTTCTAATGAAGATAATAAACCTGTCAACTTGCTGAAATGTAGCGCTCCTCTTGGATGTTTTTAATTATAATTTCCTTATGAATTATCAGTAAGTGTAATGCCAGATTTATATAACTTCTCACTGGTCTTTCCGCCATTATTTAAGACAAGCTGCAGGGCCATGTGTGTTCAAATTAAACACTGAATAAGAAATAAATGTACATCTGCAGCTTGTCATTCCCACCCTCCTGTACACACTGAGCTTCCCTTCTCAGTCAGTAGTACTGTCTGTGAAACAAAACAAAACAAAAAAATCAGCAGTCGTACAAACTGTTTCTTCTTGTCAGTGGACAGACGTGTCATCTCTTCTTTGTCTGCCTTCATCTCCTCCTCATTGTACTGGAAGTCACGCACTGTAAACCTGGGTCAGGACACACAGCAGAGAGCTGGCAATCAGCACACACACACACTCAAGTGCACTCCTGAAAATGGGCCACATACAATCACATAGACACATATACATAAACACACACAATGAGAGACCTCTGTCGTGCTAATTGGAGAGACTGTCGAGGGCCAACAAAACGGCGTTTATTATAGAATCTGTTTTTAGCGCTTAATAAGCCTGCTGCGTTCCTGCGTTTATAAAAGGGCAGCCTACTCGAAGCATGAGCTGTCATTACTACTGTTTATTTGAGGCTGATTTCCCAAAGGATAAATAATCATTCATGGGGAAAAAAAATCCAATTCAAAACAAAGCTCAAAACTGAAACACAGCTCACTCTAATAAGCTTTCCTGTACACACCAGCTCTTTTAAAACAGATCACACTCCTGTGATGAAACTGAACAGAAATCATTTACTTGTTTTCTCTGGCCTTGTGCTTGAAGTCATCGATGGCCTTCCTGAAGAGAGTGACACTGAACAGGCCACTGTCATTGTCTTCAAACAGCAGCCTGGAGGAGAGAAGACAGATCAACATGAGAGATGGATACACACTGTATGATTGACACATTTCAGCAGGTTTTCACAAACAGAATTACTCACTCTGACGATATAAGCACATTATTACCTTAAGGCTACTTCCTTTGTTTACCTTGAAGTCAATGTTTGTTTGCGAGTGACATTCAATATTTAGAAGAACAGCCCTCTGACAAAAGGTGCACTACATGGATAAAATAATTTATCACATGTGTAACCTTATATCACAATATAAACATAAAA
Organism: Lutjanus campechanus; assembly: GCA_027495735.1. Classification (NCBI taxonomy): domain Eukaryota; kingdom Metazoa; phylum Chordata; class Actinopteri; order Lutjaniformes; family Lutjanidae; genus Lutjanus; species Lutjanus campechanus. Next base: position 28,998 of record JAJHUR010087116.1, on the reverse strand, counting down.
TATATTGTGATAAAATCTGGAAATTCAACTAAGAATCTATTTACAGACTAAATAACCACATGGGAAATTATGATGCCAAAACAGAGAATTATAAAAATCATAATACTTAATCAGAATGAGGCAAAAGTCATGTATATTCAACACTGTTAGAAAGAATCACTGATTAGAATATTTCCCATAATGCCAAAAGACAGCCAGATGCATTAAAATAGATTGATACAAATATATAAACAGAAGGCAAACATGTACTACATATCTCAGGAATTGAAGCAAAAAAAAAAAAGAAATAATTTATTTCAGGCCACATCATGGTCCAGATCAACAAGTTACTGAGGAGGCCTTCCAAATTAGCACTTGACCATAAAAGCTACAAAAGATTCAGTGGTTGAATAAGCTCATATTTCATATTCACCAAATATTTTGTCACTTAAAAACACCTCCAGCTAAAGAAGCAAGGCCCGCAGCTGAAGACTGATAGCCAGGCTTTAAACAAGCCCCGACGCTGAGATGGGGCTGCTCTCGACATATTGGTGTGCATATTTGGACCACAAACAACCAACTACAGCCCGTACCTCATCTCTTGTGGAGCAGTTTATACTCTTGTAGGGCAGGTTATCATAAAATTGGATAATGAGACAAAGCTTACATGAATGCTTATTAGCTTGAAAGTCTTACATACATTTTGGAGTCTCCAGTGCTCTCTGTCCCCTTCACCAACACTGTCAAGATTATTCGGGACTGGTCCACAGAGCAACTTGAAATTGGCTGCCAAAGATAAACTCTACATGGACTCAAATGCACTTCACCTCCACTGTTCATGCAGATTCCACTGAAGATGAAACAATTTCCTTCTAAACATCTAATGTCACCAGCTTGTTCTCCTCAGTATGTCACTAATGCAGCAAAAAGGACAAAATCCTTCAATGGCTTCCCACTAAAAACACTTCAATATTGCTGCAATGAACACAAACCAACTGCTGCAACACAATTTAAAGATATTTTAGCTTAAGTTTCTACATTACCAAAGCTCTCGACCTGTGCTGGGATTTGCTATTGACAACAAATTATCAATGAAACAATCACGAAAACCTTCATTGTCCTCGCTGCTCTAACGTAAGAGGTTCTCATTTCCAGGTCACATTGGCAGATGGTGCTCCATATCTAATCTGGAAATACTGGTTGCTAGGTAACCACACCACACTGAGCCATGTCCATCCAAAAGCCCAAATATAACGTCTCAAATCATCTGGCCTCACTGGCAAAAAGGTCATTTGCTTCCTACTGGTCAAACACCAAATATTAGTTAGTTATGAAACGTGTCCGATCCTGATCAGAGTCAAGTAAGAGGAGTCACAAGGTCCACAGTGAGGGGAAGTAAAGTGAGACATTTCTCAAGAAAATAGTGAGATTTTTTTTTTAAATTGTGACTCAAAGAGTCACAAATTATTGTCAAAAACATAAAAACATAACTGCTGACACTCAGCTACACAGGAGGAGAAGAAATGTTTTATATCTGTTTGTCTGCGGCACACTGCATGACATTAACGAAAAATACCAAAATACCAAGACAGAGCAAATTGCCTCCTTACTTGGTGGAGCGTGGCACCACCATCTCTGCCAGGGTTTCATACGTCTTCTGCCAGTCTGCATAGCTCGTCCTGGTGAGAGTGGAAAGAAAAGGTTACAGTAATGGATTTTACATCTAAAAATGGAAATTTTATGGCTGATTTCAGTAGTGTTTTGAAATATAATTTATTGCAATTTGACCATTTTCATGACCAAAATATATTTGGTTAGTGAGGGTAAAGGAGCCTCTGGGACACTGAAAGTAAAACTGTTTTTACTAGGAGTGAACTCCTCAATGTAACTCACTTTACATATTTAAAAATACACTTTTAAGACATAAATGATAAAAACAAGATAAATGAAGGAATAAACATTTTTCAGACTGTTTTAGTGTAGCTGTATTCAGAAGTAAGCCTCCACCATATCTGCCATGGATACAATGATATGCACATTGAGAACTCCTAACTTGGATAAAGTCTGATGAAGGTGTTCTTACTTTGGGACCACCACCAGCATGGTGATCAGGTACTCTGAGTCCAGTACAAAGTCCTCTTTCTTCACGATGTCAGCCAAACTCCTGGTCAACAAGCTCCCCCTGAAGGAACACACATGAAGAAAGTCAGATTGTCAGGAAACTGGGATCCAAACGCACTTTGGTGCAGACGTTTTGTACAGATTTAAGTGAATTATTCCACACATTTCAGTCCCATCCTCCACAGAGAGCTGTGACAGTATCCAAAGGAGACTGCAAAATGAGACTGCAAAACAATTCAGTGAGAAGAACTTCTTGAAGGCTCAGAGAGGGAGATGTATAAAATATATATCATTAAGACAACAATGTGAATAAAGTGGGTCTTTTGTTTGCCACTTCTCTATGTGGGCCATGGATGATATTTGTGCAAAGACTCATTTTTCATTGAAAAGACCTTTAAAAGACGACAATTTGAAGAAGCTGACTGAACGTTCACATTTAGATCATACTCTATATCACCAGGATTCGCGACAGTGACATTTTTCATCCTGTACAATGAATAAATAATAGCCTGTCGTCACTTTAGAGCCTAACTAAGAAACTATATCCAAATTTCTCAGTGGAAGGCCAGAAAAAAAATTACCTCACTCAGGACTGGAACCTGTCTTCCAGGTGAAATTCCTGTATTTACCCTACTCATCCACCACATCTTCCTGGCCATGTAAACTTTGTTGCTCTTCATACTACGTCACCTGACTTCCTATAGCCTGAAGACTAACGTCTGCTAATACAACAAGTCCTGGTGCATGTACTGTACATTAAAGGGAAAGTTCACAACGACAAGCAGTATGGAGGCATGTTTTTGGTTTTTTTACATCACCATTCACCTAAATTGTTTGGAAGAGTCTGCAATGTTGTTTTCTTGCAGCTCCAACAGCTTTTTGCGGACTAAAAACTGAATTTGACTGAATTTTCATTTTTGAAAACTATTCTATTAAGAGTAGTTGTAAGTAACCAATACACCTACACATTTCCACATGCATGTTAGGCTAAATTCTTATTTTACTTTAAGAACTTCTCCAATTATGATGACCTGCAAGCTTCTTGTTGGCAGCACACAGCTCACACAGTTCATATTTATGACATTTTATATAAAACATTAAATGCAGAGAAATTACCTAGCCGTGGAATATGACTCTAGAGAAATTCCTTCACATTAATCAATATCATTTCTTGTTCAACAACAAATTATCGGAACATTTAAACAAATTTGTGTTTTCTGGCACAGTGACGTTGAAAGAGAGCGAAAGAGGTCTTGCTCAACACTGAAATCCCGGTTAGTGCTCACTGAGCAATTTCTTAAATTGTAATGGATCGATATTATGTTTAAGACCCACTGTTGTACAGGAAAATAAAAATGCAAGCTAATCTTATGTGATCAAGCTAAACACTGCAACAGTATATCAAATTACAGACAGCATACAGTATATTCATATTCATATTATTATTATTGTTCTTATATACTCACGCATTCTTCCTCTCCAGGTTCTGCAGGTTTCCTTTCAGGTTGTTGTAGGCTGACGCTCTGGCCTTCAGGTCGTTGTCTATCTGAGTCGCTTGCTAGAAACCAAGACGGAGAGGATGAATACTATAGATCACTTCTGTCTTGCACCAAAACATATAACATATTACATATTTATCCTTGTCGGATCACGGAGAAATTAAACAACGTCTATTTGTGATTGTTTATGATGCTGTTTGTTCTCTGTAGTTGTTTAATCTGCTATTCCTGATTGATCAAACACTCTCAACAAGTGAGCAGATTTCCCAGCATACCTTAGAGATGATCTCAGAGATGTTTTTCAGTGACTGTTTGATTGGATACTTGGCCATGTCCCACTGAAATCTGGTGATATATGTGACCAGGTCAACTGTACAAAGCAAAGAAAGCATATTAAAGCATTAATCACCTTAATTTCTAAAAGCTTTGTATTTAAAATGCTTGTCAATCTGAATACACAGTAATCTAACATGTCTTTCTCTGAAGTGTCTCTCCTTCACTTCATGTCTGTCAGCTATTGACGAGAGTGAAACTCTTGATGATTAACAGTGATTACCTCCATTAGCAAGCAGGTTCTCCTGGACTTTATCTCGGCTGTCCTCTAGAACGTCAGCCATGTACTGGGCAACCTTCTTCACCACACTGAGACACAACACGAGGAACACAAGGGGTCAGAAACAAACAAACAAACAAACAAACAATTGTTTGTTTCTTTTACATCTAAGTCTGTCGAGTAGTACATAACATGTTGAAGTTGATCTTGGTAATAGTTCAAAGTTTACCTCTCCACAAAAGTGTCTAGTTTAGCAAGTTCATCTGAGAGACCCACTAAGACATCTAGTGTTCCGACCTGTTAAGAGACAAAAAATACACAAAAATATTTACAACTACGACTACTTGTGGGTGAATTCCCTCCCTGGTGAGAAATACAAACGAGTGTTTGACCTTGAGATCAGGGATGTTGAACTTGTTGTTGACGGACAGGTTGTTGGTGCGTGTGGTGGCCACCATCAGCTTGTCCCAGGTCTGCTGGCACGTCTTCTCCCCCGGAGCGGAAATCAACCAGAATTCTGTCATGGCTGCAGGTCAGGTTTATCCACAGGGCCCTCAGTGTCAGGAGGTCACTGAGGTGGAAGACAGAGAAAGCGTATTAGTAGAGCTCTATTGTGACCTGTTCCAGGGCTGCTGTCCTGATGCTGACTGCTTCTATCTCAAGAAGAAGCTGATGACATATACCATGAAAGAATAAAAAAAAATGTCAGCTATTCCTTAAACATCTCTGGGTGAATTAAGCCATTATGGGCAGTGTTGAAAATCACTGAGTGGGACTACTTTATGGTCATTTTGGATTTGCATATGATTTTGCATCAATTTCATGTTGTACACTTTACATTTAATTGGCTGGATTAGCAAAAATTGGTCATTCTCGTCAGGTTATTTCATCAATAAATAGTTTCTACATTGATTTTCCATAATATTGGGGATGCACAATATTGGATTTTTGACTAAATATCTGATATGCTGATATTTTCCAACTAAAACACCCATACAATGGACACTCTTGTGTTATGCATGCATAATTTCAGTGTCATCTTATCGGCCTGTTATATTGACAGAAATGTTCATTTCAGGCAGATACAACATTTCATTTTAAAGCCTTAATTGGCTGATACCAAAGACTTTGCTGATATTATTGTGCATCCCTCGAAAAAATATTAAATATTACTGTATCACAATATATATGATCAAATGACACATGACAATAAAATGACATCTGGTGTGATAAAGGATTGTATCTAGATTTTGTCATGTTAAATGTTAAATTAAAAGATGCTTTCATATAAATTAAACTACCCAACTGTATATAAAGTAGTTGAAACTGGCTCCTTCTAAAATAGCTACAACAATAAATGTTAATGCATCAGTAATAATAACAATGAAAGACCAATTATTGGTCTTCCTGCACTCATAAGACCAATAAACCAAAATGTGTCTAAGACACATCTGCAGGTGGTAAAAAGGTTTCAAGCCCTGTACTATAACTCTCAGTTATTCTGCTATAAATGTTTGTCAAATTTTACTTAGTCACCGTCATATTTTCTAAATGTAACCACATTTCTGTCATAAATGACAGCAAATCTACTCCAAAACTGTTACTGGCTAGGGTTAAATATATGTTATGTTATAGTGTATACAATAATGTAGTTGAATAATGTCACTTCTACTGTACCCTCTGCCTTAAATATCCGTCACGCTATGAAATCTACAGCACAATATGTTTTTCTATTTGATTAAATAATAAAAATTTCCACCTAAAACATGTTAGAGGCCAAGATACCCATGTATATTAGATTGTAATGTGCATGAAATAATAGAATTATACATAACTTTAGTTTTTATGTCTGCATTATTTATTGTTCATCAGCTGCCCTGCTCTCAAAATATCAGCATTAAAAAACCCATAAAAAAAATAATCCAATAACACAATATATATGACACTATAAAACCCTGCATAATGAGTACTTATACTTGTGGTATTTAAGTTTATTTGCTGGTAATACTTGGGTACTTTTGAATGAATGACTTTTACATTGAACTAATTATTTTCGTATTATGTTCTTACTGCTTTTGCTCAAGTAAAGGGTATGAATTTTTCTCCATAGCTGCATAAAACTTAGATACAGAAGTCTACATGAATCAGAGTCATATTATGAAGCTCCATGTTCCTTTTTTTTACTTCTATTTTTAAATCTGATTCAGAAACTTCCTCATATCCCCCCGTTTGTCATATGGACATTGCACACACACACACACCGTTTGATTACATCAGTAGAGACAGACAGGTCTCCATGTCTGCTGATTGACTGTCATATGATCAGTCTCTGTAGAGGACACGCTAAAAACCGACCCTCCTCCTAATTAAACACCATAAACATCACATGACTACAAACTGCTGCTCTTTAGGTTTAATTTATCAGTCATTCCCTAAATAAAAAACCCTTGTGGACAGCAGAATAAACCTGGCTCATACATGGTTAAAATCACTGTTAGCTTGCTGCTGCTGACACGAGCTTGTTTGCATCGCACGCTGTCACGACGTCAATAACCGGCGTATTGTCCAACTTACCGACGTGTTTAATGGCTTCAGCGTTTGTTCCACACGGTGTAATTCAGTTAAACAGTCGCAGTTTCCCATACATAGCGCAAATAATAACAGGTTTTTGACTCAATGGTCCTTCAACAGAGCATCTCACTCACTGTCAGCTGATCAGGGCATACCAGTTGTGCGCATGCGCAAAGGCTGCTGCGCACTGTGCTGCCTTCACGTGACCGACAAGCCCTCGTTAGGTTCAGTGTCTCACTGTAAAGTCAGAAGCGTCAGTTTAACGGTTAAACGATGATTATAGACTAGTGTATGTGTGTATGCCAGTTCATATCGTTTAGATACGTTTTACTACCTCGTGTTAGATTACTTGCTTCGAAGAAATTATTATTTTCAGCTGCATCTTCTCAAATAAAACAATAATTCCAGTATTTCCGTTAGTACTTAAAGGCAGCATGGATGTTTGTTTTGGCAGCTCAGTCAGTACCTCTTAATATCGACCTCTTCTGGTGAAATGTAACTACTACATTACCTAGGCTAGCAGTGAATCAGTGTCTATAACAACGCAACAAATTCATACAGTGGACTGATTCAGCTGTTTGTAATTTCTCAACATTGCCTGTCCATCATCCTCACATGAAATTCAAGGATAAACATCAGTCACCAGACATGTTTCTTTCAGGAATAATAATAATAAATAAATAAAAACAGACCATGTATTATCTTATATTTCCATCTGGTTCAAGTGATCTTAGAGTAAAAGTATAAATCTAGAGTTTCACATGGTTACATCTTCACCTGTACTTCTGACAAATGCTGGATTTTAGACTGACATGAATATCAGTATTAAAGCGTTTAAAGCAGTGGTTTTCAAAGTCTGGTCTGGTCTGTCTGAGTGGTTTGTAGAGGGTTCAAAACAAAAGGAGGAATAGAATATTTTAACTTTAATTGCATTTTTGAAAACTGGAACGACAAGGAAAGACATACGGTTGGCCATTTTGAGTGTTTGTAATTTATAGTGATCCTAGTTTGATCACTGACTTTGAAGACTTGCATTGTAACAAGACTGCTTTTCAGTAATTTACTGGCAGCAATTAGCTGATAAGTTGCAGTAAATACATTTCACATTGTGATTACTGTGAATCTAATCACAGTACCACAGTACTGTAACTGTTTTTACAGTAATAATTAGCATGCTGTATCATTTATCACAACAGTAATTCAAGTACTGTAAAAGGCATTACTGTATTAATTTTAATACTATAAATTAATAACTGTAGAATAATTACATACTGTAAAATGAAGACACTTTTTTAAAATCACAGAAACAATTTATTTAATCAATTCTTCAAACTTACTTATTTAAATATATTTTCAAATTTGAAAAAAAAAAAGCCAATTTGTTTTAGTTTGGCAGATTCACATTAATCAGAGTTCAAATATTGCTGAATGTTCTCTGAATGAGTAAGTCAAGTCAAGTTTTTTTTATAAAGCACATTTAAAAGCAACCAAAGTTGACCAAAGGGCTGAACAATAAAATAATGGCTGGCCATCTACAGGAGGTGGCAAGCTGCGGTTGTCATTTCCTGTTGCCAGTTGGTGACGCTATGACTATTTTAGAATAGTGTCATGTAGATGTGTTCAGGGTGGGACTGTTATCAAAGTTAATCACAGATCTCTGGACAGGTTTCAGTTGTTTGGTTCAGTTTTTTCTCCTAAAACATCTCAAATAAATAAACAGTGTATCTCTCAAAGCAAAATCTCAGACATCATCACAATCAACTCCAGGTGCTCCAGTTTGTCTTCACAAGACAAACAGGCCTGATCAGAATCAAACCCCACAAAGGCTGAAATTATTTCACAATTTCATAAATTATTTGCGAGGCAAAGATTAAACCCTCTTTAAACAAGCCTGCACCATCAATTTAAATTTGAAACACAACTAGGCCAGTCCAGGTCCGTGTACTAATTCAGCTCAGTTCATAAAGTAACACAAAAACTCCACTTATGTCTTTATCACTCTATTTTATTATCTTATTCCTAATTATTCTTTTTCACTTGTAAATCTTTTATTTTCATATTTTAGCTGACTAATAACTTGTGCGTCTTCATGATGAACAACTACAAAATAATAGCTGATTATTTCCAGTTTTTTTCAATCGCTTTGGCTCATTTTTTAAAACAGTCTTAACATTGTGAAAACCAGGGACAATCACTTACATAAATGACAGGAGGCCAAGGGCCAGGTGATAAACAAGCATTAATAATAATATTATCAGATAAAATGAATAATAATTTACAGGCCCATAACTAGTCCCAAACTAAAACACCTTCTTAAACTGTCTTAATTCAAAGTAACTGCACAGTTTGATCTTACAAAAGTCATATTTACCCTGTTCTGGATTACAAGAAGGAGAATTAGAGCTGCTCTGTGACTTCAAAGAGGCAGGAAGTGTTTTTTATTCTCACTAAAGTTTTTTGAACAAATTCTTTCTGCCTCTGCTGTTGTTTTCAAGATTCACTCCAGTCCTGGTGTTTTCTAATCTATTCCACATTTTTGTGAGCACCTTACTGGCCTGACTCTCACCTTACCATGTATCACCTCCTGAGCCTATAGCTGTTACTTTTTTGGCCAAAACATAGAGTTAGGTGACAAAAATACTCATCAGGCACTCCCCCTGGCTACTCAGAGGTGGAGACGAGAAATCCAAGGTGAAACAGCCTGTAGTTCTTCATTAACACCAACTACATCACTGTGACAACACTGGATGCAGGAAGAACAACAGATTTTTCAGCATTAGAACTATTTCTCTGTCAGTATAACACACACTAAGGAATTTATTGCTTCAATTGACTACATTTACTATCAATACTGACTGGATAAACACATGAAAACTGTCAAAGTTGCCTTTCAAATGAAGGAGTGGTTAATCTTTCTGATTACACATTGAAGAAACCTGTTACATGAGATGTTTAAAAGGATTTTTTATAATCAGAACTTTAAAATTCATGCACTAATTCCTTGCAGTTAAAATGTTCACAATGTGGAATATTTCGCCAATATGGAGAACTGATAATTACCAGCTTTTCATGGCTGATATTGATAAGATAACCATTCATTTCATGTTTTTGTATTGTAAAAATCAGTTCATATAACTGGGGATGCACAATAAATATTGGTACTCATAAATTATTGACTACTTATTGAATCATTTCATTTGAATTCTTCTGTCTGTTAAGTTTTTTGGTGAAAAATTAACTGAACTTTTGAAGAGTCAGAGTTATTCTTCTTTTTTTTTGCAATAGTGATGTGTCAGTCAGATTTGGTTTGATCAGAGGAGTATTAAATTTTAGTTTTTAAATTAAAGTATAAACTACAGGTTATATGAACTTCTTTTAAAAACACAAACATGTGAAATCATCGGTTATCTTATTGGTATCGGCCATGTGAAGCAGGTAATTATCTCATCGGGTGATAAAAATCCATATTATGCATCCCTACATACAGTATAACCTGTCATTTACAGGAAAATAAGGGTCAAGATGTAGTGAGCAAAGATCAATGGTTTGAAACCTAATCAATCATTACATGACAACAAAAACAAACTGCATTTCTGACTCTTCAAATGTTTAATTTTTCTAATTAAGTTCATTATAAAACTTCAGAAACATACTTTACCTTTAACATAACAGAACATTTCCCAAAAAAAATCAAATGAAATGCTTTGGCTAATATACGCTGATAAGTTCAAACCTAGAAATAAAAAAGAAATTCCAGATAAGACCAAATAAAATTGATGACGCTAAATTCCATTTAACTGCTTCAGTTTCAGGGTAATGTGCGTGCCAGCTCACTATCAGACTGTCATGGGTTAGTGGGACACTTGAATAGAACTGAGCCATGGCAAATGTTATTAGTACTGTAATACCTGTGGTTTCCCACTGTGAAAAGTCCAAATATGTGCTGTATAAAAGGACAGTTGTGAACAACATGTGAACTATGCAGAACTTTTTACAACTGAAAAATAGTGGTTACTATCGTCTACTATCCTTCTACTTCCTGAATCACAAAATGATGTTTCTTGTTACTTATCGGTTGTCATACCAAGCTAATACTGGCTGATATACAGTATCTGCCCATTCACTCTAATATCCTTTACATTAACATAAGTGTATTTAAGTCTTACTTAACTCTTCATAGTTTGGAAAATTGTTTCATTCTGGATTTGGGAAACGCAGGGCAATATAATGTATGCAGTTGTTTGTCTTTTATTTCAAGCTGCAAATTAAATTTCCTCTCTGAGGACAGTGGAGGCATTCAACAGAACTCAGCAGAACTGAAGCATGAAAAATCTAATTTGCTGCCGTCCTCATCATAGACCATGATGTGAACCTTTAAACACAGTATACTTTACCAATACTTTTTTAAATTCAGTTTTATACTTTACACATTGTTGGATTGTTGATAGAAATTAGTGAAGCTATAAAAAAAACCTCATTATAACTATTTAGATTTGATTGATGTAATTGCACAGCCATCATCAAAAACTGGGTTTTGCTGTCTGGGGGGCAGTGGCCACCCCTGAAACTGGATTGGCCAGATAGATTGGCTAGATACAAAGCTCAACCACTAACGTTAGCTACACAGACCAGCCGCTAACATTAGCTGCTCAGACCAACAGCTAACATTAGCTACACAGACAAAAGGCTAACGTTTGTTACACAGACCAAACTTTAACTTAAGCTACACAGACTAAACACTAACATTAGATACACAGACCAACTGCTAACATTAGCAACACAGACCAACCACTAACTTGCTAACTAGCTATATAGACCAACCATCGACGTTAGCTACACAGACCAATTACTAATGTTAGCTACTCAGACCAGCTTCTAACTTTAGCTAAACAGGCTAACTGCCCATGGTAGGTATACAGACACAGTGCTAACATTAGCTACACAGACCAATGGCTAGCATTAGCTAAATAGACCAAATGCTAATTTTAGCTACATAGACAAACCTCTAACGCTAGCTACACAGACCAACTGCTAACTTTGGCCAGCCCCGTTTCAGCTTTAGTCCTAGGTTTATTCGATTTTCCGGGGATAACCGCACAAACTCAGGGCTAACCCAGCTCCAGAGCAGGGCCAGCAAGCCCTAGGCTAAAGTCAGAGTTAACCCACTTTGGAATGTGCCAGTGTGAAAGCATTCTTAGCCTGGGTCTATCTTAGCCTATATCTTGTATTGCACATAATTACTTTCCAAATAAACCTTGACTTGATTTTCCCAATAGGAAAAAAAATAGATGTAGGAGCCAGTTCTAAGTATACAGAAATCGCTTATCTCTCAGAAATAAGCTACTCCTGCAGTCTGTAACTCGGGGCATTCAGCATGACCGTACAGAATCCATATATATCCATACATTTAATCAAGTCACTTGGTCTCTAGAAGGCCAGACAGCTTAGAGCCTTAAAATATCTGTATCAGGGTGCTTCCATATAGAACGTTCTTTGTTGTTTGCAATGTTTTCTAGGCCATGTTGTTTTGTGAACACAGTGTCCTTGGAGTTAGTGTCATAAAACAAAGATAAGAGTTGTAGGGCAGCCAGACAGCTATATACACACATGCAGCGTGTTGTTCCGGCGCTCCAGTCCTCCAACACAAGTCATACGACTAAGGTGGCTGCAGGCTGAGTTTTTGTGCTCATCTTTCCAGTCATTCAGTGCTGTACTGAACTCCTGACCACCTTAGCAAATTAGATGATTTTTGCTAAATTAATGGTTTCCTGGATATAAAGCATTTAGTTTTATGAGTGGAAATAGGCCGAGGGCTAGAAGTGAGTGTGACAAAGGCTTAAGGACTAATCAAGAAAATATTCAATAAGCTCTTGAATCTTAATAATCCCTCAGATTCCATGAGACACAAACAGGAACCCAGTGAATGTCAAAATATCCATGACCTAGACAGAGGCATATTTTCTGTTTTGTCTTAATTACATGTATAGTTGAGTTCAGCAACGTTGTGAAAACAGTAATAACATGTAACTGACTGAGACTGTTGTAATTAGAAGGCTTTTGACCCACTGACCTTCTCAACCTCATAACTTTCTTTCTTTGCTCATGTTTAAAACAAAAACGAAACAAAAAAAATCAGGGTTGAACATACAGGCTTTGCGTTCACCAAAGATGAACATGAAAAGCATACTGTATGACTTGTTAAATTAATATTAAATTTGAGGGCATAGGGTCATATTAGAGGAAACGGTTTGTTGGTTTGTTGCCAGCACACATGACTTAAAGCACGCCAACTTTTTGCATTCTCAGACAGGCTTAGAAAGAAGATTAAACAGAACAAACAAATATCCAAGTGCATAAGGGTGATTTTTAAGTATTTTATTTATGTTGGAAAAGTAAACAACAACAACTCATTCCTCACAGAACAAACTGAACAAGAACCCCCAAGTGGTGGAAGAAAAAAAGGCATGTAGGACAAAAATCTGTGCTGATAAATTATCAACTAATCTTTTAATTAAAGTAAGTTTTAAAATTAAAATTATTATTTACTATTACAAAATTAAATTATAGGCATAAATATTGTCTATAAAAATATTTGAATTCTTAAACAAAAGTATGTAAGTTCTTTTTTTAATGAACTTTGAAGAGTCAGAACTGTTGTTGTTTTTTGTGTTGTTGTTTTTATTGTAATAATGATGTAAGTTACATTTGGTTTTGGTCACAACTAGGAATAGTAAATCATCTGTCGTTGCTCATTGTTGTTGTTCATAAACTACAGGTTATATGAACTTCTTTTTCAAGTACAAAAATATGAAATCATCAGTCATAGTATCGGTATCAGCCATGACAAATGGCTAATTATCAGTGATCATATCAGCTGAAAACAAATTCATATCACGAATCCCTATTAAATAAATAAATAAATAAAAATGGAAAGGAGAGATAAATACAAACAATTAAACAATAAAGGTTATCAAATGATTATAAATTTAAGAAAAAAAATAAACAAAGAAAAGACCCACACCCATATTAAGAAATTAATTAATACATGACCAGATATTCAAGCAGTGAGGTGTTAGAATATACCGAAGTGTATATTGACTAAACTGTGACCCAGTGGCCCTTTCTAGAAATGTCAGTAGAGGCCAGTTGTTGGCATTTTGAAAGACCACACAAGCAAGTGCATACAAAATCATATTTGTATTGTGAAAAATCATCTAATTTCCTTTCCCCAAACAATTTTATTATGTTATTCTAATTATCATATTATTGAAATATTATTGTATCCTCCATCTTTAGAATGATTGTTTGTTTATGCTGTTTGTGTATACACATTTTGTTAATATTGTTTATACAGTGTGTATATACTGTATATTTTAAATATTTATTATTTTCTATTTTTGGTGCATATTTTGTATATGGTAGTGTAATATATTGCCCTTTTTATGTTTTTATTTGGCCCATTTTCTATCATTTAAAATGTATATATGTTTTATATTTCTTATTGTATACACTATATAGTATCTAAAACAACCAGACTCCACAATTTATTTTATGTATGCAATAAGAGTAAAACACACTCTCCTGTTTGTATGTATGTTATGGGTATTCTGCATTGACATGATGCAAATATTTTTTAATACATGTCTGATATCTTTCTAATACATTCCTCATGTGTTGTTCTTTCACATATAAATAGAAGTGTAAAAATATTGGCTATTATTATTTATATTTATTTATTATAATTTATTCCAAAGGACATACATGAGGGGGTCCTTGGTATACTATATTATGTAAAATATAAAGTATACTTTATCTTTTAAGGAGTCCTTGTCTCAGGAAAAAAACATGAGAACCTCCGCTCTGTGACAGATTTATTTTTAGTTGGTAAAAAAAAAAGTAGTATATTTTAGTGTATTAGAAATATACTTTAAGAATATAAAAGTTAACAAAGTTATGCCAATGGACTAAAAATACTAATTCTGCAGTACTTCAGGTGGCGGTTACAAGTGTACTTTATAGTAAGTGTGTTGTAAATTGTATATTAGTGTACTTTTAACAAATTCAGATACTTAAAGTGGTAAGTAGGGTTTACTTCTGTTCACTTCTTTTTTGTTTCAAGTCCTTTGTAGTGCACTATTAGTATACTTTATTAGAGTGTACTTTAATTTCATCACAATAGATGTGTTTTTAGGTATGCTTACGAAAGTGCACTTCAATATCATCTATAGCATCAATATCATCATGCTAAACAATAGCAGTGGAAGTTTGGCCCACTTAAGTGTAATGGGAAGCCGTCGAGGGAAAGTTTATGGTTATGTAATGTCTCCGATCTACTGAGGTCTGTACGATATTAGGAAATACATATTTGGTATGTTCTCAAACATGCTGAAAGCTCATTGGTGGAAATGAACGTCAGGCCACGCCCATGGGCCGTTGATTACCTTTTCCACCTCCCCTGCTCGGCTTCAGTAGTTCTCCACCCATCGGCCGATAGAGAAGACGCTACTCAACCGACGCTCGTCGCTCATCTAAACATATGGCAAAAACAGCCCTCTTTCTTTCTTATATCGTTGTCCCCACTACTCTTTAAAAATTCCGCCGAAAAAGAGAAGACGATTTTCCAAAACATTCTGGCCGTTATCTCACGTAAGTACAGCGAAACACTTCGGTTGAGTTCCTTGGATTCAGCAGGCGGACGTAACATGGCGGGCTGCTCTTTCTGCCTTCTTGCCGCACATGACAGACCGATTCATTGAATTCACTGTTTTTGACATGTCTCTATGTTAAATTTAAAGCTAATAGTGCATTATTAAGCTATCGTAACACATTAGCCTGGTGTTTATTCCTGTGTTGTATCAATGTTGAGGTTTGTTTCGGAGTCATTAACAAAATACAGTGCTAACATAAGCTTCTTCCTTCGACGTGCAGTCAGCGGCCAGCTCAACGTTAGCAGCTCGGCCGTTGCCAGGAATCTCTCAGCAGCGCGTTTCCTCGCAATGGCGTTTCTATAGTGGTCAGTGCAGCTGCACTCGTGTTTTAAATGTAACCGTTATATTTGTGTGGTATTGTTAGGGTTTTATTTTGGTGACGCATCGCATTAATAATATTTCATTTGTCAAGTTGTGACTCTACTTGCTCCGTCACTATGTTGCATTTAGACAACCATCGCATGATGTGGAGGATTCGTGGTAGAAACAGGTGGATGAGATGAGTATTTAGTCAGAAATTGCATACTAGGTGATTATTGGGTTAAAATAACAAGCCACATAAATAGTCGCGAGAGTTGCTTAACATATCGATTCTGTTGGTAAGATTTTGACCACTGTGACAACAAATGTGAATGCAGAGAGAATAGTGGTAAACTTTGCACTAGTGGCATAAAAATCAAAGTGACTGACGCGTCTGGATGTATAGTAATTTAAATTAGATTAGATTTATGAAAAATGCCCCAATCGTCTGATTTCAACTTCTCAAATGTGAATGTTTTCTGGTTATTTTACTTCTCTGTGACCATAAACTGAATGTCTTTGGGGCTTGGACAAAACAAAGACATTGGAAGACGTCATCTTTAGGCTTTAGGAAACATTTTTCACAATTTTATGACATGTTGTGAACCAAACGACTATTGATGAATTGACACAACAATTGACAGATTAATGAAAATAATAATAGTAATGATGGATGAGAATGGGTGAAATTTAGGACAGGGAGGTTGGGGGGGAGCATGTCATGTCAGAAGGATTTAAGTAGAATAATTTAGATCAACATTAGACTAACTCTGATAAGTTGCAGTTAATATTATGTAGATCAGATACAGATTCTGAAGATGAGGCACAGCGTTCTGACCGTATTTACAAGATGCACAAATCATTACACACAGGTGACAGGTGTGTTACAGTCATTCTAAATGTCTTTTCAGCAGATAAGATTGTCATTAAGCAGTAGGAGCTTACAAACACATTTTTTAGATGTGGCAGCTGCACTCCTTCATTTTGTATAAAACAGGTTGAATGAGAACAGTCCATTATTTATGGTAGGCTAATCACTGAAATAGACAAGTGAAAACAATTTTAATATATGACGACAGGAATTTGAGCCTATATAAGTGATTTGCTCTGAATATGTTTACCCATTCATATGTTGTTCATTAATATTATTTATTACGATATATTTAAATTTTGTTGGGGCAAACAGGATAGGATTCAGGATTTCAGACAGCTTGTAATTAGGGACTGTCCTGAAATTTTCAGTACGTCTTGTCATCTTACAGACGAGCCTAGCAATAGACACAGCATTTCATGTGTTTTTACTTGTGATAAACACATGTACATGTCTTTCCTATGTATTCATATGTTATTTTATTTGTGTGTATCCCTCAGGGCTCCCCCGTATCTGCACAGGTGTATGAGCGCTACCCAGAGGGCCTAGGGGCGGCTCTTTACAGGGAGCACTTTGACTTCAACGCTGAGCCACCTTGGGATCCTAGCTGATAGCGGGACAGGTCCATCTCCTGACTTGTCCATGTGAGTGACTCAGAAAGACGCATGCTAACTTACACTCTAAGACAAACACCTGTAGCAAAGTCCAGGATTATTGTGCTCAGGGTAGACTTTGGTGCACAAACCTTGATGTCATTAAACATGTTTGGTTAGATGGGTTTTTCTTAGGGTTGGGTATCATTAGGATTTTATTGATACTGATGCTGTTTGTTAATACTAATAACTATTGATGCACTCATTAATACTACTCACCATAATTTGGAGCAAAGAAATAAAGACATGACATTAAAAGATTTAACAGTTATTTTGGTATTACTGTTTTGCAGAGATAGCAAGCTAAATATATTCCTGAGTTATTGCATTTAGCTGCATTTTCATTACAATCAGTCATATTGCAAAATTAAGTTTTTTGTCCAAATGGCTACCATTGTTTTGTTATTGTTTTTTCTGGATGGTGATTGAAGAAAATCTGCAGACCATTTGCATATTTTACCAGTATGTGACTAGTGTGAATTTTGTGCCCAGCATATAGTTAAGTCAACCTGTTTTTTGAACATTTTGCTCTGTCTGTTGTTTATGTAATGTCACATAAATACCGATGGCAGTATTGTCTCTCAATACCCATTGCCATTCACAGAAAGTCAGTAGCCAAAAACTTAAATTTAAATGAAAGCTCAATTTGGTGTCTGGAGTTTACACATTTACTACTTAACCAAGAAAAAATGTTAGATTTTTTTGTTTTATGTTGTCGTGGATTTATCAATGAAAGGAGACATTTCATACTGAAACTATAATATGTAACATTTCCAACTTTATTTCTGCACGAGTCACGTCACTCAAATAGATTTAATCAGAAATGTTATCAATGAAGATCCCATGCTACTTCACCAGGTTATCAAACTATGTTTTTTGTTAATTTTTTTTTATGTGAGAAACCCAGCAGAACTTGCATATTGTGTGTCTTGGGTTTTGTAGAACATTGATATTGGATAGGTGTGTCCAAAGGGACTACATTCATATATATATATATGTAGCTGCTGATTTTGAACGGTATTAAAACATCTCAGTAGAAGTCAATTTGCTCTTAATGCCTGAGTTTTTAGTTTTCTGGGGTGAATTGCTGTAAAAAGCTCATTGTCATGTTATTAACAGCCTGTCTTTTCCTTCTTCTTGTTTTCCAGTTTGTTGCATACCGGCAGGACCCCATTGGCTCAGTCGTGACCCCTTGACTTGCTTAACTATTCTTTATGATTGTCGGCTTAGCGGAATACGGTTGAGATGAAAGGACTCGCTGACAAACCCAGCTACATCATTGAACTCCTGGAGGGAGGAGTGACCCTTGAAGATGTCATTGATGGACACATCTGCGAACAGGCTCTGGTCAGTTCAGGTTGCAGTGGAAGAAATTCCCCAAATGCTTCAAATAGCTTTCATACAGCTGTCATTAGCAGTTTTATCTTCTAGACTGTCAGGCTAGAAGGCAAATAGGTTGGTTAGATGTGATTTTAGTAATTTGACCGGTTGTTCTGTGTACTTGTCTTGTGTTACCAGGTGGAGAAGAGTGCGTTTGTGGTGGGAGACCTCGGCGCCCTGATGCGGCAGCACGTATGCTGGCAGAGCATGGTGCCACAGCTGCAGCCCTACTACCCAGTGAAGTGCAACAGCAGCCCTGCAGTCATCGAGGTGCTGGCCTCCTTGGGCCTGGGCTTTGTGTGTGCCAACAAGGTGAGCTTTAAACTTCAGAAAATCAAATTCAAGCAGTTAATTATTTTTTACACTGCACAGTGCTTCATCCTCTTATAAAAGTGCACAGCATTTTGTGGCAATTACATTACAGGCACTCAATTGATTACTAGTCAGCTGTTGACTGTTATCCTTTGAACTTATGCAATACACTTCGTACCTTTTTGATTGTGGTGATGGGGCTTTTTGTGTTAATTTCTCTAAAATGTGGGTCCTCTTTCCTCCAGGCTGAAGTGACCCTGGTCCTGGAGCATGGCGTGCCACCAGAAAACATCATTCTGTCAGGTGCTTGCAAGCAGTTGGCACACATCAAGCACGCTGCCAAGAACAGTATTCAGCATCTTGTGTGTGAAAATGAGGCAGAGTTGTCCAAGATTGCCCGCCTGCACCCTAATGCAAAGTAAGAGATCAAATTAAGCAAAAAAAAAAAAAAATTCCTTAGCTGCTTTAAACACCCATGCACAACTGTAAAACTGAAAATGGTACCAATGTAATCACTGTCATGATAGTCAAACTAGTCAGTAGAATGTCAAACTTGTTTATCTTAGGTGTTTGTTTCATTCATGTTTTGAGTCTTGGCTGATGTTTTTGTTTTTATCTTTTCTAGGTTGCTGCTGCAGTTGACCACCCAGGCCCATGCAGCTGAGACCAGCATGGCGTTTGGTTTCTCTCTGAAGAGCTGCCGGCACCTGCTGGAAGCAGCCAAGGAGCTGGGTGTCCAGGTGGTAGGGGTGACGTTCCACATCCCTGCCTCCTGCCAGGACCTGCAAGAGGCCTACACCCATGCACTGTCAGACGCCCGCTGTGTGTTTGACATGGGGGTAAGGAAAATATCTTTTATTATAAAATGACCAATCAGGAAGAATTTAGTAGATATAAGCTTAAGTTCTCTTCAGTGTCTTTTTATCGCTTATTCTTCCTTTTTCATTAAGGGTAACAACTGACTGTTATTTCTGTTTAGGTGGATTTGGGCTTCAACATGAACATCCTGGACATTGGTGGTGGATTTACTGGCTCAGAGTTTCAGCTCAAACAAGTAAGTGGTTAACAGCTGTGATACAGTTGGATGCTTTACTTAGACTTGAGAGATGAAACTAGTGATCAGTTGGCCCATGTTGACATTTCTGTTAAATTTCATTGAAGTCATTAGAGTCTGTGAAATCACAAACAAGGTACATGTCCTGTTCTTGCACAAGATTATTTTTATTTGGAAACACTCTCTGAATGCATATTTGCCGTAACTATGTGTGTGCAGGTTGAGTCTGCAGTCAGGCCGCTGCTGGACGCGTACTTCAGCCCACTGTCTGGTGTGCAAGTGTTGGCCCAGCCAGGCAGCTTCTACGTGGCTTCAGCTTTCAGCCTAGCTGTCAGCGTGATCGGCAAAAAGGTGGTGACCCGCCACTGGGACAGCCTCGCTCAAGGTGAGTTACTTAATTCCCTCAGAGGTTCTCTTTGTCCTCTTTAGTCGAGTTAAATCTGACTATAATACCTGTGTCTCTGCACCCTTACTGTGAATATGTGCTTAGAAAAGACAGAATGGCTTGTCTCATGTTTATTGTGTCAGGATGTTTTACACATGGCTGTTGCATAATCATAACAAAGCCGTCAGAGGTCAGTTCCCACTCAGATTCCCCCGTTTGTAGATCATTCACTATGTTCTGTATATCTGACGTGGTCACCCACTGTATTTACACAGGTGAGAACAATGAAGATACCGAATTCCTGTACTACATGAATGAGGGTGTTTATGGTCCATTCAATCGCAAGTTGCTGGGAAACTCCATCGCTGCCCCATCAGTGCACAAGGTTAGTAGGCCTCCACCCAAGAGAGTCAACCCCATTCAGGACTGAATGAAGCATCTGATAGCAGCTCTACTTGTGTAGGTAAAAGGGGTCATGCATCATGGGTATTTAAAGAAGCTGGATCAGAATTGCTTTGCATAGTGAATCATGGTGTCCCATATAAAGACACTACATTGGTTCTAGTTTTTTCATACAAAGGAGGTATTTAAACATGCAGTGTTCTCTAGAGGTGCGATCTTCCCTCAAGGTTCATGGTGAGTCAGTATCTGACAATAAGCTGTTTGCTTTCAACTGTGGATAATGACGCATTTCCTCGTCTATGCTCTGTTTACCTCACAATCATAAAATAACTACAAGTGACAGGAACTACCCACAGTTAAGTAAAATTGGAGCTATAGTTAACTAATACTGTGATAATTGATTAGACAGTCAGGGAAAGATGAGCAAAGATGGCTGTTGTGGTGAGTGGAGAAAAAAAAGGAGGAAAATTTGAAAATTGGGGGGAAATTAGGAAAAGAACATGTTTTATATCTTATTAATTGTTAATGAGTATTCTAATTACCGGATTTTGATTGGCAGATTTCATGAAGATATTAATTAATTAGAGATTAACTTAACTTTTTTGCCAGGATGGACATGAAATAGGTCTTAAACTGTGTTCATAATGGTCTTAGAGGTATAATCTGCAACATGTTCTTCAAAAAACTCTCATTACTTATGACCCAGTAGAAGTGTGTGGTGGTGTCTGCAGTGACCCTGCCCTCTGCCTGTGCTTCCTAATTGTTTTCGCATTGTTTCACTGTGCTCAGGACATTTTCCCAACCCAAAATGTGGGTATTTGACATCATGATGCATTAACGAACAGCTTGGACAAAACCTACTGTCTATACCTTTTAAAAAGGTCTCAAAGAGTCTTAAATTTAATTTGATGAAACCTGCAGAAACTCTGAAACTCTCGCAATCAGTGAGATTTCTGATTGATGCCTGTTTTGATGACACGGTTTCGTCTCTGCAGCATGTGCTGTGTGCTGAGGAGGCGGTGTATCCCAGCAGCCTGTGGGGCCCGACGCTGGACCAGCTGGACCATGTGGTGGAGCGCTGCTTGCTGCCTGAGCTCAGTGTGGGAGACTGGCTCCTCTTCGCCAACATGGGAGCGTGTGGCCTGGAGGAGTTCAGCTCCTCCCAGCTGCCCATCTACTACACTGTCTCCACCTCTGACTGGTGAGTTATCATTCCTTGATGTGGACAGCTCATTAGCATGTGAAGTCTGCCCCTAATACAAATGTCATAACTATCTCTTGGTGTTGCCTACAGGTACGAAATGCAGGAGGCTGGCGTGGCGCTGGACAGTGCCATGAAGAACTTCTCCATGGTCCAGTACAGTGTGTAACTACCCTCTGCCCCTGTCCCATATTATATTGCACAGATCCTCCTTAGCCTCCGCTTTCACCATGTGAGAGGAGGGGTCAGCGGGGTATTTGGGACAAGGGGATAAATGTGGTCAACATTCCAGCCACCTTGGAAAATGCAGTGTCCTATTATTTCTCCCAGGAATTTGACTTTTTTACCTCTTGAAATCAGAAAAATTGGTTGTTCAATACCTCAATTGTCTAAAATTTGATCTGGAAGACCTTCAATTTTAGCTCCTCCCTCCGATGGACTCCAAAAATCTGTCAGCTAAAAGAACTCCAGCCCAAGCTCAAATGACATTATGCAACAAAATGGACGACTCTTTGGAGATGGGACCGCCCCAACATGTTTTGGGCGGTTTATTTCCTAAATCAAATCCAGTTTACAAAATGTACAATTGATTTAAATCATGTTCTCTTGATTACCTGTTGACAGTCGTGTAAATCCTGTGTCTGTTCAACATCAATACATTTTGTCTGTAGATGATTTTTTTGAAGTGTTTAAAAGAATCAATGCCTCATGTGGATTCTGTACTTCAGACCCCTCACTTTGCATAGTTTAAATGAAATTATGACAATGATGTAACCTCTTTCTTTATTGCAGCTCACCTCAATGCATTTTTATTTATTGGATTCAGATATTTACTGGGGCATATTTAAAGCTCCATCTTTAAGTGTGTTTTTGCCCAGGTATTATACTGTGGCCCATCTAACAGTGTTTTTTCCTGATAAGATATTGATGTGTTTTTTAACACTACATGGATTTAAGTGTGCTGTGATCGCCATTTGTGACCTCAGTGGTTTCCCTTTACTCGGAAAAGGCATGATATTACACCCTAATGCACTCCCTGCCTCTAATAGGAAGAGGTTAATTTGGTTTTAAAAATGCACAAAATCTTTTGTAGGTTTAAGAAATACTGTGACGTTTAGCAACACAGCCCCGATATTTCAGATCTTCATATTAGTGTCTCTCATCCAGGGATTGGTCCTTGTTGTGCCAGGATCTGAAAAAACCAGCAAAGGAACTATTTCTGTAGAGTACGCAAACATAAATGATCTGTATGTGGACATCTATATCTCTCAAGTGAAAGACATGCTAGTTGTACACAGACCTCTCTGAGGCAGTGCAAATGACTTAACAACATACCAGACTTTTCATCATGCCTCTCTAAAAGTTGTGAGGGACGTGACGCACAGTCTGATGTACAGCTAAATGTCTCATGTCTGATAATATTAAAGATGATCTGACTTAACTGCAGTTTTTAAAGAATCCTGCCCTCGTGTGTTACAAATGACTAATGTATTAATTACTTGCTTGTCTAAGGCACTAATGGACCATAGCCTGTTTTTGACTGTAAATTGTGCTTGTTAAAGTAATGAAAGTGATTAATTTAATACATTTCTGACTGAAATCATCCATCTTGTGTATGTGTGATCTTTGGAACAGTTTGGATTCCTACATGTGTTGTTGATAAAATCTTCACTGTTGGCCAACACAATTGAAAACCATATGTTTGTGGTCTGTCTAGTGTGTGTGTACTGGTTGTACGGTAGTTAGAAGTCAATCTGCAATTGAGAATTAGGTCTGTTTAGTCTTTTTGCAGACAGGAATGTGATCCTACTACTGCTATAACCAGTAGAAGTAGTAGATGTCATGTAAATCTTTGCAGGATTTCTGATTTTAGGCCTTAAAATATCTTGAATTGTCTTAAATGCGACTTTTTCGAGTCTTAAAAGTTGAATTAACATTTAAAAAGTTGGATTTAACTTAAGTCTTTTAAATGTTTTTGGAGCAAAAACTTGTATCGATCATCTTCAAACAACAACAAAACAAAACCAACATTGAAATAATGACCATTCATGTAAACTGCATACATTTTGCCACTATGAATGTGAAATAAGTCTTAAATTGCATTCATATTGGTCTTAAAAGGGTCTAAGAAGTCTTAAATTCAACTTACTGAAACCTGTAGAAACCCTAGTTTGTAAGCTGTTACTACAACCCCAATTTCAAAAAAGGTGGGTTGCTGTGTAAAAGAAGATAAAAACAGAATTCACTAATTTTCAATGACATATATTCAGTTAAATACTGTACAAAGACAAGATATTCAATGTTCAAACAAACTTTTGGGCTTTTTGTATATATTTGATCATTTTGAATTTAATTGCATTTTGTTTTTAAGTTTCACAGAACAGCCAAACTTTTACAATCAGGGTTGTACATCAACATCACATACTCGTTAAGATTAGGTGACGGTATTTCTGTATCACATTTATCCAGAGACCACTGCATTATTTTAATGAAAAAACTCCTCTACACAGAAATAAATTAAACAGTTTATATATTGATAGTTCATTTCACACTGGTTGATAATTTTGTTCAACCAGGGAGGTATTCTGTTATAACTTTAATCAATATACAGTTCTTATGGCCTTTCTTTGACTGGCTTTTATGATTTATTCATCTTAGTAGTATACTAGTGGAGCATCATCTTCAACCAGAAAAGAGATAATTTAATCAGTGAAATCAGCTGCTGCTTTGTTTTGTTGTTAATGAAACCTGGCGTGCTCATGGGCTTTGATGACAGGTACAATATATGCTGAACACTTCAGTTAGTCTAGTTAAAAGAGCTCAGCATCTACAGAGTATTCTCTCCACCCTCTTGGCAGTCTACATTACAGTATCTATTCAGTAATTTAAAAAAAAAAGAGTTGAGAATTAAGATCAGGTTGCCTGCTGGCTGGAGGAAAAGGGAAATTTTGGTAATTTCCATCACTGTTTGGAAATTACCTTTCGTGTCCTGGTGTGTCCCTGAAGAAAACACTCATCTCTCACCTGCTTGTGTACTCTAAGTAGCTCCCGATGAGATCTTTGCCTGGTTGTTTGCTCACTGAGCCTCAGCATCATTAGAATAATCAAGGAAAGATAGATGTGTACATGTCTAATGTGAAGCCATTGATTTCCTCTGGAGAAATCTGCTGCAAAATGAATTGCAGCCACTGAAACATGTCCTTGTTGTATTTGAGAGAGGACACCAATTGAAGGAAAACATTGCTCCAAGAGGAGACACCACACAGTAGCTCCAATTAAGTGTCTCATGTTGAAGTGTTCAAAATATGACAACTAGATCAGATTAGGTCTTCAGTTGCCACTCACTCTATGTCAGCATGGTCAGAAAGGGTGTTAGAGTGTAAATAGTATAAATTATCATGATGCATTTGATAGTGGTGGTGGTGATGATGATAATAACATAGCAGAGAACTTATTAGTCTGTCAGGAACAAAGCACACACTACTATACACACACAGGGACACACACACACATAAATAGACTGTGCAATTACAAGGTTACAACACAGAGGAGATAGATGTGAAATGACATGATTGAGGAGCAGCTCTCTTGATTCACACAGCCTGTTCAGTGTGACTGAGCAAGCATGAATGAACTGTAAGGGCTTGATTCTGATTGGTGGCTCACTGATTGCTTCAGCTGAATAACCGTTAGAAATCCCTTTCCATTCTTCATGTACTTGAGTTTAGAGATGATGTCATCTAATTTAGTTAGTCCTTGAGCAGTCTTACCTTTGGGATGTGAATGCTAAGAAATGCTGCAGTACAACCATCATGACTGTTGACACTTTATTCTCTCTTATGTTGTTCCTGTTCCTGTTGTTTCTGTCCAGAAAAATTATATTTGCTTTGCCTAACCAGAGGGTACAATAGTAGATGTGATCTTTAGTCAAATTTTAAATTAGGTCGTTAAATCATTCCAACACCGAACTGCTTTGTGCCACAGAATTTCAAAAAAACATTTCTAAGTTAAGATTGGACAGATGAAGAAATGCAGGTGTGATATGTGAAGGAACTGTAATGTCCAGTTGTGGCATATTATTGGTGTGGATTAACATCTGGGCTTAAGGCACTGTGTAATAATCAAAAGATTCAGCAGGCAAAATGGTACAGCACTGTTAATACAAAAACATAAGTCACAAGTTCACAACGAAGAAGTCTCTGACTGGAGTAACATCACATTGTCACTTTGAATTGTCGATCTATCTCCAAACACACTGACCTTTGTTCGTAAAGGTTATATAGTAGGCCGTAATTTAGGCAAATTTGGGTTTTGCTCAACTTGTGTGAGCGTGAACATGTTTGCAAGTTAGTGCGTGAAGACGCCCAATATAAGTTTGTTAATCTGAAAAAGATTCGACAAGTAGGTATCTCTAAGCATATAAGTCTACAATTAAGTATGTGGTGGTAGCTAGGCATTTTGGGTTTTCTTTTTGTAATCGTCAAGTCTCAACACTTTATGCCATGCTAGCTAAAAGATATCTATCTAACCTATCAGTTTCACTTCCCCTTATATCAAAATGGCGGTTAACTTAATGGCTAAAAAGAGTGGCCATTTGGGTTTTTTTAGGGAATCGTTAAACATATTAAAAACTTCCTAACTCCTCATGCTATGCTAGCCAAAACACATCTAACCTACCAATTTCACTCCCCTTTCTGTTAAAATGGTGGCTCGATTTAATTGGCTAAAAAAGTAGCATGATATGACGTCAGAGCACAAGCTCCGCCCATTTAGCTCATTTTCTCGACAGCCCATTGGTTAGCCTTAGTCATGTGCCACGTGACTGCCAGTGGGGGTCGGAGAAGCCACGCCCCCCGACCTAGCTATCTGTTGTAGAACCCAAAATTCCAATTAACAGGTCAGTTATTATATGAAATCCACAAACATAAACACAAAACTGATCACCCTGACACTCTGGAGCAATGGTTATCAGTCTGAATGGAAGAATAAAAAGTTTTTTAGGTTTTAGGCTAGGAAGTCTCCCATTGGTCAGTTTGTGCTGTATGCAAATGAGGACGGCTACGTCAGATCCTGAACTTGAGCGCCATTTTTTCCTCAATAGGGGAAGAAAGGGACAAAAGCTTGGACCAAAAATAACTTATCTTTGGAGGAGGTTCGCAAACATCACCTTTCGTTTTTGACTGCAGTGTTCACGCAGCGGTGTGTGTAGACAGAGGATGCTGCTCGGATGAGTGTCTGTGTGCAGCGCGGGGAGCACACGCAGCTTACCGACACACACAGTTGAGGGCCGGGGGAAGTGGAAACCGTTGGCCGTGTCGGAGGTGGTACAGCGACAACTAACGTTAACCTACATTGAAAATTGGACGAGGTAAATATGTGTGAGGAGACTGTGGGCATCCTCAAGTATGAAGAAGCGGCGTGGTCGGCTTAGTGACCCGGCTTGTCTCTGTCAGCGTGCTACCAGAGGCTTTTTAATGACTCCAGTGTGGCCAGTACACACACACACACACACACACACACCAGCAGTGTTAGCATGGAGGGCAGCTGTGTGAGGAGACAGGGTTTAATTTTTAGGTGTTTAAAATTAAAATCCACACTTAACACGCTCAAAGTTTTCATGCCCATCAGTAAACGGCTAGTAATCATACAGACTAGCAGTGTGAGACAGTCACAGTGAAATCAGCTGTTGCACAGTCATTATTATGATATTTATGCCTGTTACGGAAAAACATTTCACACACTAGCTCATGCTCCCTTAAACATTTAGTATACCACCACGAGACGTTTGTGGACTCTATTTCTTCTCCTTTTACATGCATTATCGTGAAGCACCTTTTGGATATTCGTGCTTTTGTAAAGTTTTTGCATTTACGTATATTACAACAGTGCTTTGCACGCGTGATATCCATGTGCAGTCCTGCTGTTATTTTCATTCGGTTTCCTTTTCCATATAGCAATGAATTATTTAGCTCATCCTTATCAGGGCTGCAACTAACAATTATTTTCACTGTTGATTAAATCAGTTGTTAGTAATTTGTTCTTTGAAATGATGAATGTCTTTTTTTTTTGTCCACACCCTAAAGATTTTCATTTTACTGTCATAAAGGAGTAAAGAAGCCAGGATATATTCACGTACAGATTTTTTTTCTTAAAAGAATTACTCTAACCAATTAATAGATTATCAGAATAGTTGGTGCTTAATTTAATAACTGATTCATAATTGATTAATCACTGCAGCTTTTGCACACCATAGGCCTTTAATAACTTTATTTCTCAACAGAATTAGATGATATACTTTATGAAATATATGACCGCTTGTTGGTCTGTCAGTTATTTTCTTGATTAAATGATCAATTGTTGATCAGTGTTTCCCAAAACCCAAGATGACATCCTCAGATTGTTTGTCCACATCTCAAATATTTTCAGTTTACTGTCACAAAAGAGTAAAGAAACCAGGAATTATTCATATTTAAGAAACTGGATTCAGAGATTTTCTTTCTTAAATTACTCAAATAGATTGATTGATTATCAAAAAAAGTTTGTGCTTAATTAAATAATTGATTCATAATCGATTAATCACTGCAGCTCTTATGTTGCTACATCATTCTTACTACAGTATGGTCATTCAATCTTTATGCAAGTTTTGTAGTACGATGGCACACCTTATGCCTTTAATAACTTTATTTCTCAACAGAATTAGATGATAGACTTTTTGAAATATATGTCCGCTTGTTGGTATACATACTGTACATATTAGCTGACCACAGCTAAATGCCTTGGTTGTGTTTGCCTTGGCCATTGTTTCCACCATGTGCCATCTGTTTGCCATTGTTTATTTATAGATACCCTTCACCAAACAGCTGTATTTGGGGCAGCAGTAGAAAGTGGAAATTAAAGTATTTTACTCAAATTGCTGTTACTTTTTAGGCTTTGGATGGGAATTGTTGTGACACCATGGTAGAGCTGCAAGGATTACTCAATTAATTGACTTGTTAACTAATAAATTAAT